>VYZQ01019311.1:4050-45969 GCA_013400655.1 Mystacornis crossleyi
CCCTGGCATAGGTTGCCCAGAGCAGGTGTGGCTGTCACATCCCTGGAAGTGTTTAAGGCGAGGCTGGACAGGGCTTGAAGCAAGCTGCTCCAGTGGAGGGTGTTTCTGTCCGTGGCAGGGGGTGGAGCTGGGTTTCTTCCACCCCAAACCTTTCTGTGATTCTGTGTTAACACTACTGTTACAGCCTCTGGGCTTTTTTCCCCCCCCCCCCTTTAAATTATAGATTAACAAGCCTGAGAAGCTGGACAAGCCGGAAAGCTGTGACAATGTCAAGGTGGTTGTTCGCTGCCGGCCCCTCAATGACCGGGAGAAAGCTACAGGCTACAAAATGGCAGTGAATGTGGATGAGATGAGGGGAACTATAACTGTTCATAAAACAGACTCATCCAATGAGCCTCCTAAGACATTCACATTTGACACAGTGTTTGGACCTGAGAGTAAACAGCTGGATGTCTATAATTTAACAGCAAGACCTATTATAGATTCTGTCCTAGAGGGATACAATGGTAAGTCCCTTGTTGTAAGGGAAGCATCCCATCCTATCTCCTATTCTTTGCTTTGTTGAAGTTCCTGCTGATCTTGTGTAAGGGAGTTCCACCTTCTGAGGCCTGTAGCTCCAAATTACTTCTGTTGTTGCCTCTGACTTAAAATAGCCTGAAGGTACTTGCTTTTCTGAGTACTCAGTGGTTGTACCCACTGCTGTCATTAACAGTGGGAGATGGGTGATGAAGGAGACGCTGCTGAGATCAGTTAGTTCCATGTTTTTATCCTTTATCTTCTCTTTGCAAAAGATATGCGCTTATCTCATTATCAGAATTCTCAGCGGCTCCTCACTGTACAATTTCAGTACCCAGGAGCTGCCACGGCCGGATAGTGACTAGATACGCATACCAGACCTCTGCATAGAGCTGCTGCATTTTTTTCCTCTGAACTGTGCTATTTTCAACTGAGATGACTGCTTAAACACATCTGCCCTTCCCCACAGATAGTCTGTTGCTTCCTGCAGCTGGGAAGAGCATGGCCATGATTTGTGTGTGTGTCTGTTATGCATGGAAATACATTACATAAATGAAAGCAGATTACTTCTTCCCATAACAGTATGCTACAAACAACAACAGTTTACAAGGTTTTACAAGGTTTGTAAAATGACTAATAATCTCTTGTGCTAACAGACACCGGTTTCAGCTGGTTAAAGTTCATGGTTTGAAAATGAATGATTTAAGGCTGTGCCTGGGGAGGTTTAGACTGGAAATTAGGAAGCATTTCTTTATTGAGACACTGGAACAGGTTTTCTAGAGAGGTGATCAATGCCCCAAGTCAGAGTTTAAGAGACATTTGGACAGTGCCTTTAACATTCTTTAAGTTTTGGTCAGCTCTGAATTGGCTGGGCAGTTGGACTAGATGATCATTGTAGGTCCCTTCCAGCTGAAATATTCTATTCATTTTTTCCAATCTGTAATGTCAGAGGCTTGATAACAAAAACTTGACTTTTCAGCAGTGCTAGGCTAAATCTAAGAACTGGGATATTTCTGGAGTTCCAGAGTCTGGGATCTTAGTAATGTTTCTGGATGCCTTTCTGTGCAGGCTGATTCTTTAGTCCAAGTTGTAGCTGTATGTGCAGGTTCAGAGCTGGAGTTTTGCAGTGGCTTTGCTGTAGGAGCCTCACACCATTTCTGTTGTGGCTTAGAGATTAGGAGTAGTTTGGTTTGCTATTGGTATATAATAATCTGCTGCTAATTGGCTGTGTTATTAATTGGGCTTGCCTGCATTGTTTGTATGTGGAACTGAAGTGTACTAGCATTCCATACTTTAACCACTCTGCACTTTTAAAACCAGTGACTTTTTATTAGACATCTTGCAGGCTGGATTAAGCAGTGGCTAAGTCAGGTTTGCTGTGTTTGCCCATCATTTCTGTTGCTCCAGCCTTGTATTCCAGTAGCTATTGGAGTGGGTGGAAAACTTTACCTCCATAACAAAAGAGGTGTTTGGTGTTCTCAGGCTAAGAAGGGATGAAGTAAAACTGCAATTAGAGTTTAGAGAAGACTCAAGTTCTTCGAGTTTGTTCTTTTATCCTTCAGGTACTATATTTGCATATGGGCAGACTGGAACAGGCAAAACCTTCACCATGGAAGGGGTCCGAGCAGTTCCTGAGCTCAGAGGCATCATCCCGAATTCCTTTGCCCACATATTTGGTCACATTGCCAAGGCAGAGGGGGATACAAGGTAAATGCCTTCTCTTCACTGCTTCTTTCTTTTTTTTTAATGTGAGTTCATGGATAGCAGGAGCCTGACCTTGACAGTGACAACAGAAACGGTACTTTTCACAAGATGAAAGGCTCCCACTTTGGCAGTGCTTGAGGGGCAGCAAGACTGTGTTGGTATTTCACTGTTTTCTTTGCACTCTGTGACTGTGTTTGTGAGACTTCAGCAAATGTTTTGCTAAGTGAACTACCCAGCTGTTCATCTGCAGGTTTTTAGTTCGTGTCTCTTACCTGGAAATTTACAATGAGGAAGTGCGGGACCTGCTGGGAAAGGACCAGACACAGAGGTTAGAGGTGAGCCTCCTCTTCTGAATGTGGTGTTTGTTCGGTTGAATCAGAGCAATATTCTGTTTTAAAGACCAGAGAAGCACTTGCAGGGAAGTGTGAGGTTGGACTCCTCAGCAGTCCTCTTTCTTTTAAGATGCAATAGCTGTATGTTACTGCTGGCTTCTCTGAATCTCTTCCACTTGATCAGTTGCAGAAACTGGCCATTCCACCTGAGGCAGTTTTGTACCTGCAGTTCTATCCCAAAGGCCCCTCAGCAGTCCTGGGAATTGGAGACTGGGAGTTAAAATCATGTCTTTCCCCCAGAGGAATACAGTAGCATATTGTCACGCATGAGTCTTTATTCCTTATCTGCTCTGATTCCTAGTGGAGTGTTTTATGTGCAAACCAGAACTTGGAGGGGTAAACCACTGCACTGTTACAGTATCACTAGAATTGCTGTCAGGAGTCTCCTAGGGATGCTCACCCTGAACTGTTTCTCTCTTAGGTGAAAGAGAGACCTGATGTGGGAGTTTATATCAAAGACCTTTCAGCTTATGTCGTAAACAATGCAGATGATATGGACAGAATCATGACTCTGGGCCACAAGAACCGTACGTAGCCTTGCTGTGGGCAGGTTTATAGCTCATTCAGAGCAAAGGTCTAGTTACCAGACCACAGTAGGAGATCCTAGTCCTGTTGCTGGGAAGAGTGTTTGCCTGAACAGAACAAAAAGAGTATGTCCTCCCAAACCCCTTTTGTGCAGGGGCAGGTAAAGAAGGCTGTGCCTCCCACATTGGCCAGTGCAGGGGGAGATCAGCAAAGGGAGGATGCAGTGAGGACAGTGTTGTCAGAACTGCTTGTGTGTCTCTTGGTCCTTTTTCCACTTCAATTCTGATGAGGGTGAACATTAGCCCTGTGCCGTTAGTGGGAGGTAGTTTGTGTTCTGGGAGACTTCTTAGTTAAACTCAGATTATTTAATGACTTAACGTTCTGACTCCTGTTGCCCTTGGCATGCATTGCTGTGTTCTTATTTCCCAAAATACAGCCGTTTTCAGGGATCAGCTGTGAACACCTTAAGCTACTGATCTTTGTAGCCTTAACGAAATAGATGAGGACAATTGCTGCTCTTGGCAGTCTGTGGTTGGCTTAGAGCAGGCTACAGGACCTTCTGCTAGTCCAGGTTGGAAGCGTACTGCAACTTCAGTGTCCAAGAATACACTTTGCTGCTGAGTCTGAGCATCCCTCTGCCATCCTCTGGAATACAGGGTTGGGTAAAGAGGTGGGGATGCGTCTCCTCTGAGAGCAGGAAGAGACAGAGAAAGATGTGTTTAATTCTGAAGACATCACTGTTTTTTTTCTCTATTAAAAGGTTCTGTTGGTGCCACAAACATGAACGAGCACAGCTCTCGCTCACATGCCATCTTCACTATCACCATTGAGTGCAGTGAGAAGGGGGTTGATGGGAACATGCATGTGCGCATGGGCAAGCTGCACCTCGTTGACCTTGCTGTGAGTAGGATCAGACAGGTCTTTGGCAAGACATTTGGTTTTGATTGCTGAGTTTTTTTCAGAGGGTTGTGACCATGTTGTTCATCACTTGCAGGTTCCTTCCCTCAGTGTCACACTTTGAACCAGTGTAACTGCTGGTAAAACATGGCTTTAGCCCAAGATTTGCACTGAGGTACCTTTCCCTGGGGAAGATGCAGAAAAAGTGAGACTAAAGGCATTCAACTTATTTACATACGTTTTAACTTACTTGCATGATGTGTATATAGGATGCCCTATGAAACTCTTAAAATAATTGCAGTGTTGCTGTTCTCTCGTGTTCTGCTGATAGGAAGGGCTGTAGATGGCGGTTGGCAGCTCCAGCTGGGGTGCCTTTTAACTGCCAACTAACTTCCCATAATGTTTTTGTTCATGGGGAAGAAAATCTCCATTTTCTCAGCTGCATTACTTTGAGCAATCCGGAATTTGCTGGCACGTAAAGTTTCTGTTTAAGATCTATTTGACTGGTCTCTCTTAATAATGTCTGAGATACTTAGCCAGGTTTCTCTAATCATGGATGAGGTGGTTAGTGGCTTGGCTGCTTGCAAGATTTCAGGTGTGGCTGATTCTGTTTGGAGGGAGGAGATGTATTTGAGGACCTGTTTTAAGTCTTGCTTCATGTTCCCTTTGCAGGGTTCTGAAAGACAGACAAAAACTGGAGCCACAGGGCAGAGACTGAAGGAAGCCACTAAGATCAACCTCTCTCTCTCCACACTGGGCAATGTTATCTCTGCACTGGTGGATGGCAAGAGCACCCATGTGCCCTACCGTAACTCCAAACTCACACGGCTGCTGCAGGACTCCCTGGGGGGCAATTCCAAAACCATGATGGTAGGGGCTAAGAGATGCCCTTTCCAGTGCCAGCTATTGGACTGCATTTTTGCAGGGATAGCATAGTAACTTGAACACCCTGGCATTTACCTCTCTAATCTTGAGCTGTTTGCAGCTTAGTGAACCTTCTATGTGCATCTCTTTCTATCTTTTCTCTTTGCCTCTGTATAGAGAGGTTCTAAACACAGCACACGTACATACATGTGTGAGATCAAACAGAATCTGTGCTTGGGTAGTCAAGAGTGGCTTCAGTTTAGAAGCAGCAGGAAAGCTTGGGAAAGAGTAGCAGTGTGAGACTGTCAGATCTGGGGTTGGGTTCCTGCAGTGCCTTGTGCTGGGCTCTGATGCTGTCCTCCGGTAACTTGGTCTCCATGTGTTGCAGTGTGCAAACATTGGACCAGCAGACTACAACTATGATGAGACCATCAGCACTCTCAGGTATGCAAACAGAGCCAAGAACATAAAGAACAAGGCCAGGATTAATGAGGATCCCAAGGATGCCATGCTCCGCCAGTTCCAAAAAGAAATTGAAGAGCTTAAGAAAAAACTAGAAGAAGGTGAGACTCTCCTTCCCCCTTGTGTTCCTCTCTGCACAGTTCTGTTTGAATTTGCTTGTTCCGTTTGAATGGAAACATTCTTTGCTACTTGAATATGTGTGACACGAGGTTGGCTGCTAGTGCAGGTCGGTGTCCTGGTTTTGTATGCTGTGCTGGATGCCA
The DNA here is from genome assembly GCA_013400655.1 of Mystacornis crossleyi. NCBI lineage: Eukaryota > Metazoa > Chordata > Aves > Passeriformes > Timaliidae > Mystacornis > Mystacornis crossleyi. The sequence goes on from VYZQ01019311.1 coordinate 9,674, forward strand.
GGAGAGGTGTCTGAGGCTGCTCGTGGGGGCCTGGCTTTCCCACTAGGTGGCACTTGGCACTAGGGGGAGTGGTGGCCTCCGGTCTGGGATCGGTGTGCCCGGGTTTCCCTAGCAAGCACGGAGGCTCTGGACACAACTGACATGGTATAGGGAATAAAACTGGGCTGTAACAACAGGTCACACTTTTTCTCTGACTGGGGAGGAGGGATGCATTTATCAGGAGTAAGAATGAACCAGATTTGTGGAGCTGGAACTGGGGTTTCAATCACTGTAGAGCAATAAGAAGCTTCTTTAAGTCATGTAACTTTGGAGCCTTGTGTCACTATTAGTCCATCAACATGGAGTGACCCTGCTAGAGGGATGCTTGCTAAACAGTGACCTTGTCACAACATCTCTCTCCAGAGATGCTCACAGCACAAAACAGCTGTAGAAGTAACTCCAACATGACTTGCTGTTTGATGTCTGCCCCATTTAGAAGAAACAGGAAATGGTCAGTAATGCTTCTTTTTCTTTCATCTGAGATAGAAGTGTGAGATTGAAGAGAAGGTATGGTAGAATCCTGCTAGGAAAACTTTGTAGCTTCAGCTGTGCAAAGATGCTTTTCTTTCCCCATAAAAAGCAGCCTCTTGAGCTTTAATACATACACACTGACATCACAGGATTCAGTTGCTTATCTTGATTGTCCTTAAGTTTCCTGAGCCATGGCGAGCGGTCTGCCTGCTCAACAGTTAAAGACTTCTGCAGTTGCTCATCAGCTGATGTCAGGCAGTGCTGTGTTTGGACAAATGCTGCTGTCACAATAACAAGCTGATATGAGGTGAAGGAAAGCTTTTGATAAAAGCACACTCTTCTCTTCTAGGGGAAGAGATCTCTGGCTCTGAAGCCAGTGATTCTGAAGAGGAGGATGAAGATGGGGAGATTGGAGAGGAGAAGCGGAAGAAACGACGGGGTAAGGCAGTAGAGATTCCTGTCAGTGCCACTAGTCTCCTCTTATCTACAAGCTGGTGTAGGAAGTGTAGCCAGAGCCAGGCAGGGACAAGAGTTGTAGAGCTGCCCTATGCCGCTGCAATTATCATGCCTCTCCTAGAAACGAAGCCCTTTGGTGCCGTCTCTGTAGGTGGACAGCTCCGAACCTGTGTAGTACCTGCTTCCGCTCGGGTAACTGTGCTTGTGGTGTTGTCCTCCTTTGTGGTGGCTCCCTGAGTGCTGCAAGGTGGCTGTGTATGGCTTGTGACTGGTGGTGTGGAACTTCCCCTGCTTACAGAGGTGGGAGGAAGACACCAAAGATCATTTGTAGGCAGATGTGTTTTTTATAGCCATGGGTATGATGGGAGGGGAATTTTGGCTGTGGTTTAGGCAAAGGATTCATCTGTCTTATGGATCTTCAGTAACTGACTCTTCTGGTGTCCTATTTTATATTGATAGAGGGAAAACTTGACCTTTGGGTGTCTTTGTGCTAGCTGAAAAGATTAATGGGAGCTGCACATAATCTTTTTGGGTGCAGTCTGCAAATCCCGTGGTGAAGTTTCCTTGGTCCCACATCAGTGTTCCACTGCTATGTATCATCTAAACTCCAGGGGATGTTGCTGAACCAAGAACTGCAGGTCACTGTGTACCATGAGATGCTGTGGCTTCTTGGGAGCTTGCTGTTCTCCTAGAACCCTGCTGGTAATTCCTCATGGATAGTAGAGAAATCAAGCTCAGTGCTACATCCCAACTTCCAGCTTCTCTAGTAAACTTATTTTGACATTCAAACTGCCTTCTTGTCCTTAAGCACCCACATCTGTTGAAAAAAAAATTCCTGTTAAAGCATTCCTGCTTTTATGTGTACTCTCTTCATTTTGGTGTCTGTCCAAGTAGTCATAAACGACTTTTGCCATGCCTATGGTGATTGTTGTAAAAACTTCATTTTTCACTTTCTGGTTATTTCTAGAAGTGGAAAGCTTGACCACTGTCTCCAAATGTCCTGCCCAAATCTCCTCCCAAGAGAGGACCACCTTCAAAGTGCTGCTTGGAAGGAGTAGGGGGCGAATAACTGACTTACTCAACTCCCAAACAAGCTGCTCATAGTTAAGTTCCCTAAGGAAGCTGGTTCACAGGAATACACACTGACTCTCCCTGAGTAAGCTGTTTCTGCCTTCCAGAGTGAGAAGTGCACATTGCCATGTGCTTAAGACTGGAAAGGGTTCCTAGTCACTGGATCCTCTGCTATGGCAGATATCCACAGCCTTCTCCACTATGATCTGGTGTTCTCTGCTGTTGTTGCTTGAAATGGAAGCTCCCTTGGCATGTTGTTTTAAGCTGTAGTCTGGTTAAGATGTGTTTTAACTGAAATGTATTTCTGAGCATGCAGTTTTGTGCTGGGAAATGGTGGCTTTGCAAGCTGAGTCTGGGAGGGATTCTAGCAAATGCTTCCTAATGGGAATTCGTGCTTTTTTTGAACTAGGTTGCTGGCTCTTCTGGGTTTCTTTCCTTTAGAACTAACTTCCCATCTGCATGTTTCTTCTTCTCTGGGTTTTTCTGTGGGACGCATTTCTGTTTTCCAGGCAGTAGCAGCAGCAGTAGTTCAGACTCCACATGCTCTGTCATAGAGAAACCTCTGGATAAGTCCTTCACTAGTGAGTGGGAGCTCTTAAGTCCTTTAAGCTTTGGCCTTTCCATAATCTGCACATTCATTTTCCAATGCTGCACTCTTCCCTGCTTTGTCTGTTGGAAAGATAAACCTCAAGCTGTAACTCTGCTAAAGCATGCCTTTCCTTTACTGCTTCCATGTTTGAAACAGTTATTCAATGTGCACATTGTTAGCCAGATATGTGAGCAAATAGGAAACAATGTAGGCTGCTTGAGCAAGATTTAAAGATAATTGAGAAATAATAGGTTAAAAAAAAGCCAGTTTGCAGCTTGTGTTAAATGTGCCTTCTAAAACACAGGGGAAAAAACTGAGCTAACTTTTTAATGGGAATTACTACAGTATGAGTTCATAAAAAGGACAGCTAGACATGTATTCTACATTATATTGGACTCTGCCTTCTCAAAATTAGTTTTGGAGAAAACAGTCAAACAGCATAAGGTTTATACTTGCAAAGAAAATGTAGCAATGCTTGGTTGACTTGCTTTATTTTTGCAGATACTTTAAAAAATATCCTTGGTGGTTGAGGTTTAAGTGCCCCATGATACTAAGTTCTTGATCTCTGTGGGACTTAGTTCAGAGGAACAGGAGATCCAGATTTTGATCTAGCAGTGAGGAAAGTCTGGGCTGCTCCTGGTCAGAGAGGTCACTGTGCCTGTAGAAACCCTACAATCAGTGAGGATTGAGGAAACAAATCACATCTCGGGACTCAGCTTCCCTTGTTTTTGTTATCCTGGAAAGAAGCACTCCATTCTTCTCCCTATGTGGAAAGACCCTGGGAAGTATTGCTGTATAGTTTACTCACTTTTGCACTAGTGATGGTAGTGGAAAGCCTCAGCTCAGAGAAGGGTAGTAGCAGGTTTAGAAAGAGCACAACCCAGGGGAGACCTTTGGTGGGTCATATGACTATAGCCTGGGAATTTGATTGCTTCCGTGCCGCTCCTTTAAAGCTTGCTTGCAACCTCAGTGTTATTTGGATGAGGACAGTTAATAGCAAACTGCTGCTTTGTCAGCAGGTGGATGAGTCCATCTCCTGCAGGTTTGGAGAAAGCTCTGTTGGGGAAGTTGTGCTGGGCTTTTGGCAGTTGGGATAAGTGTAGCTTTTTGTGGTTTGGGATATTAACTGTCCTCTAGTGTGACCCTTCTGCATGTGATATTTTTCATTATCCCTTTCCTGTCCTGCCTTTTTTGATGCACTTGCTTGAATAACCAAAAGTGGCTGTATACCTCTATGGAAGCACCAGTTACTGCAAGTTAACCTACTAATCCCCTGTGTAATTAAATGGAGAAATCTTATGTTGAGACTCCCTGTGTGCAACTGTTTTGTGCCTTGCAAAGAATTGGCTTTGAAATCTTGGTTAAAACTTAGATTCTGTATGTATTCTGTATGCTAATATTTTACAGGTAATATAACAGAATTGGCTCTCTTGTGTGTGGGGAGCTTAATTAAGTTTGTTAATTGAAGGGGAAATCCACCCCCTTTAACTGTTTCTTAGGGCATGATCCTTGCGGCAGGCTCCTAATGTTGTGTTTAGATCCAGCATTGCATTGATTGGGCAGAAGAATGCAAGAGTGAGCTGAAGATTATCCTGGATTTGCAAAGCAGTCTGAAGTACAGACACATTCTCTGCTTTAGCAGAACATGATGCATTAGTGTTTGCTCTAATGGAGGGGTTTTTAGTTATGATTATCTCATATTTTCTACCCTAGAAACACGAATATAAAATTTGATGTTTGTTCTGGTGCTGATGATCTTTGTCCAAAATGATCAAAGCAGTAACATTTTCTCTCCTCCTCTTTTTATGTGTTTGCTGCCTCTCTGCGATTTGCTTTCTACTTCTTCATAATGCAAGATCAAGCAGGTTGGTGTAATTGATTTTCACCTCCTTACAATTGCAAAGTTTGTGAAAGGATCTTACAACTTGCTTCACTTCACCTTTTTCTCCTAAACTGAGAATATATAGGGCTATGTCCTAATAGTAAGAAGCTTTTATCTGGCTTATCTCATATGATGAGCTTTGTATAGCACTTCCAGAAAGCTTCTTACTCAAAAACTAATTAGTGAGAGATTTTTGCACCACAAGCCCAGAAGGAAGTGCTCATTATCTGATTCTGAAGTTTAGCAGATGGCAATGATGTTGTTTGCTGTAGTGGTGAAGTCTTTGCCTTGAAACAAAAACTAATTAAAGCTCTTGTGCACATGAAGACATATATATGCAGATGTGAAAATATGTGCATGCATGTTTACATATGCAGTACACTTTGTTGGAGTATATGTGTATAATGTATATATGTATATAAATAAAATATATGTATATAAATGAAGCTGAATATCTTGAAGACTGGAGGAAGAGAAGCCTTTTATTGAACAGCTTCCTTGACCATGTTCTGACCCATATGCATTATGTCACTGGGAACACAGGTGGCAGTCAATGGCTCCTGTTACTTTCAAGTACAGCGGAATTCTACAGAGTGTGGTTTTTTTCATGTCTGGAAAAAAGCAAAGCAAGAAAATGATGGATTCACTTGTGAATAAAGGGATATTTAGGACTTGTGGATTTGAGGAAATGCACTCTCATTTCACATAACCCCACCAGGATCTCTGTGTTCACCTGCTTTGGGCACTCCTGGGATTGCAATGAAAGTTGGCTCAAGACTTGCAGAGTGGCTTTCAAGAGTAGCAGCGTCACACTTGGTTTCAAATTTGGGGTATTTGGGACCAACCCTTGAGGTCAGTAGGTTCAGTGAGTTGCTCTGGCCACTCCCTTTGTAGCCCTTCATGACATGGACGTGGTTCTGTTGTAAAGACACAGCTGATTAAGTCAGAGCAAACCTTGGTACTTTTGAATCTGTGGATTACATAGACCAAATATAATCAAGAAGTTTCTTTAGTTGCCTGGTTTTCATACCGCTGTTCTGAATTTCTCTATTTTCATAGTAGTGTGTTCTTAACAGATAAACCTGTAAGGAGGACAGTGAATGAGGGGAATGGTGGAAATGCTAATCTGAAATTTGAGTACTCTTGGTAGCTGAGCTGAGCTCTTGTAGCTCTTGTAGGTCGAGGCAGTCTTCTATTTTCCATCTTCTGGCCTGATCTGCATTGTTAGAACATCAGAGTTTCCAGATTGGCTTTCTCTCAAAGCAGCCTTCCTTCTCCAGGTGTTCTTCATTTGTCTTGTATTTTGGGGGCATTAGGTTTCAGTGTTAGTTGCACAGCATTGCTGCTCTGTAGGAACTGGTGACAACTGGCCAATGTTAAAACAGGATTTGAAGGACTGAGTTTTGTCCATTTTGAAGCTGATACCTAATGAAATTTTTGTTAAATGCAAGTATTGAATCTGAACTTGGAAAAAATACTGTGATACAGAGGTTGTTTTACTTTGCAGTGAACTAGTTTGTTTTCCCCATGTCTTTCAAAGGCAAAAAGAAAGTTTCCCCTGATAAGATGGTAGAGATGCAAGCAAAGATTGAAGAGGAGAGAAAAGCTCTTGAAACTAAGCTTGATATGGAAGAAGAAGAAAGAAATAAAGCCAGAGCCGAACTGGAGAAGAGAGAAAAAGACTTGCTCAAAGCTCAGTGAGTACCATGCCCTGAGAAGTTTGTGTGGTTGTGTGGCTTGTTCCTTCCTTAATCATACAAATACCTGGAGATGCATGGTAAGGTGCCTGTCAAACTTTGTAGAAAGTGAACATCAGCCCTTGCTACTGTCACTATGAAAGAGGAGCTTATTCTGCTTTGAGAGCTTAGAGTGTATGGAAAAGACAAACTTCTGTCCTTTTGCCACTTCTTTTCTTAACTTTATTTAGTTGTGCAAGATAGCCTAGAAACATAAATTAATCTCCCAAGACCTGCGAGGAGCAGCAGTATTGTTCTGTGACAGACCAGGTTTCCTGCAGTAGTCACAAGCATGTCATTTTGGGTGCAGGGGTGCTCCATTCTGAAGCCAAAAAGCTGCTAAGGTTGCACTACCCTATGCAAATAGACTGCTCCAGCAGTAGCTAGCATTCCTGGTTTGCATCTCAGCTCCTCTACCTTGATCTCTGTTCACTCCCCTCTTATTACAGCAGCTGCCTCTGGGCGTTGCTGTGCTGGCAGGGCCCTTTTGGGCAGAGGGTGCCTTGAGTAGCTTGGTGATGTCACTGGGTGCTTGCAGCCCCTCACAGAGGTCACTCACAGCAGGACACACGTCTCTGCTCACCTGGTTTTGCTTGAGTGAAAGTGGTGGGAGCTGGAGCTTGGGAAACTTGCTGCTTTCACTTGCACTGCCTCACCCCTTGAGCCCTCACACTTGAACCCTCATCAGCAAGACAAGTTTTTCCAGCCCTGTGAGTGCTGTCTGGGCTACAAAACCAAGCTGGACCTGCTGCTTACTGAGCACAGTAGGATAGGAAGTCTCACACATACCTGTCTGTCTAGGCAGGAGCACCAGTCCCTGTTGGAGAAACTGTCTGCATTAGAGAAAAAGGTGATTGTGGGAGGAGTGGACTTGCTGGCAAAAGCAGAGGAGCAAGAGAAACTTCTAGAAGAATCAAACATGGAACTGGAAGAACGAAGGAAGAGAGCAGAGCAGCTTCGCAAAGAGCTCGAGGAGAAGGAGGTGGGGTTATCTGCTGTGGCTGTCTGCAAACAGCAATGGCAGGACACACCAGGATATGCTACCCAGGTGTGGCTCTGCTCTGGAAGCTCTGCAGAAGCCAACCCCTCCACAGGTCACTCATTGGCTGTGCAACCCCTGCAGGTCTGAGCCAGCCAGTCTCAGCCAGGGCTCTGTGCTCTTGGCAAATGTTTTGTTTGTTCAAGTCGTTTTTCCTCTTGTTCATGCTATTGCAGAGAGTTTCTGTGATTGTTAATGTGTGTGTGTTTGTGCTAAATGTTGTCCACAGCAAGAACGCTTGGACATTGAGGAGAAGTACACCAACCTCCAGGAGGAAGCACAGGGCAAAACCAAAAAGCTGAAGAAAGTTTGGACCATGCTTATGGCTGCAAAGTCAGAGGTTAGTGTCTAAAGTCCTTGGCCAGTGATCCTGGGAGGGGCTAAAGCTGGAAAGGGTAAGCCCTCGGCTTTGTACTGCTGGAAAAAATGACATATGTTTAGAATTGTCTTTCTGTGCTGTCCATTTGGCTCACATAATTCAAAAATACCTAAGTCTGGAGTTGGAGCGTTAGAACATCATGTTGTAGAGCTTTTTCCCAGGCTAGGCTGAGAAGGGTTATGTGTGAGACCCTGAGATATCCAGAACTTCAAGGAACAACACTGGTTATTTCTGAAATAAAATGCAAGGTGCTTGCTGGCAGCCCCATGTCCTGCTTTGCTGCAGCTCAAAGGCTTCTCTGCTCTGAGGTGCTTGTCCTTTATGACCGATGCCCTTGTTACCTTGTTGTCAGTCCCTGGATGAATGTGTCCTTTGGCTGGTAGCTGGAGTTCTTGTTTCATTAAAAAATGCATTTGGTCTTTGGGATCAGAGATTTTCCTCAAAACCTTGCCAGGGATATAACTTCTCTCATGCTCATCATCTAGTCTTAGCTGAAGCAGCTTGGACTGGCAGAAGGCCAGGTTTGGGTTTATGAAACTGAGAACTTAATGCAATTTTCAGCAATCTCTGAGTTGGAACGTTTCAGAGGGTTTATTCTTCTGAGATAAATATTCTGGTACTAATAACCAGAGTTTGCTTTTGTTTTCCAAAAACCTCATACAGACATAAGACTGTTCTCTTTAGGCTGTTCCCATGTCTTAAGATAACTCTGCATCTCAAATGCCTGGTTTGCTTTCAGATGGCAGATCTACAACAGGAGCATCAAAGAGAGATTGAAGGGTTGCTGGAGAACATTCGGCAGCTGAGCAGGGAGCTTCGTCTTCAGATTCTCATCATAGACAACTTCATTCCTCAGGACTACCAGGTGAAGGCAAAACACCTGAGCCTGGGGCAGGGGTTGTGCTGTGCTAGTCTCAGTTCTCTTGCAGCATATTTTCCTAAAGGCTTATAAAAATAAGAAAATCACATTCACCACATAGTCAGCTGGTTTATTTGCTGTGTGGTCATGCAGTGGGTCTCTTCAAAATCTTTTTTTTTTCCTCTAGCTTGAAGTTGTGCTTGCCAATGTCTGATATTAACACAAAGACTGGATTTTTAGATCTTTGACATTCTTTGTGAGTCCAGTATACAGAAAATTCACGATGAGCTTAAATATAATGTACACTATTTAATGGGAAAATTAAGGGAAATTCTTTTTATAGTTTTAATTTTTTCCATATTACAGTGTTTTTTGACTACTGTCCTGATGGTGTTGGCATAATGGGAGCCTCATACTTTAGGGGGCTCTCCAGGACAATTTGGGAGAGGTATTTTCTCTTCTGTAGGCTTTAGAGTATAAATAGGGTTTTTTTTTTTGCACAGGATATAGCTGTCCTGATAGGAACAACCTGGAGTGGATCAAGATTGTTCTTAAGCAGCTTGTCCAGGCCTTAGGATGTGTGTTCTGCAAAGTGCACCTGGAGGGTAGATTGTGCAAGTCTTAACATTTACTATCCTGACTCCTTTGTAGGAAATGATTGAGAACTACGTTCACTGGAACGAAGACATAGGAGAATGGCAGCTGGTAAGAATGGCTGTCTGGCTTGTGTACAAGCTAATGTTAGCATGAGTTTCTGAGGGGTTTAATTGAGCCCCCGAAGAAACTGGTGAAGCTGTAGTCAGTTTTACTGTGCACAGTAGACTTTACTAACAGACCTTTCTTTCTGCTTACAGAAATGTGTTGCATATACAGGAAACAATATGAGGAAACAGACACCTGTCCTGGATAAAAAAGAGAAAGATGTGAGTGACTATTGAATTAATGTATTGAACTGTACAGGCCCAAGTCCTGCCTGAGACTACCACTCTCTATTTAGAGCCAAATTGTCCAATTGCAATTTTCTTTTCTTTTGAAGAAATGAATCTTTGTAGTGTCATGTAAGCACTATTGATCAGTGTATAAAATTATTCTGATGATTTTGTCTTACGGGTTTTTCTGGTATTTTTCTAGCCCTTTGAAGTGGACCTTTCCCATGTTTACTTAGCTTACACTGAAGAAAGCTTGAGGCAATCTCTGATGAAGCTGGAGAGGCCGAGGACTTCAAAAAACAGATCCAGGCCCAAGACGGGTAGAAGGTGAAGAACTCTAGGGTATCTATACACAATGAGGGAGTTACCCAAGGGAAGATTTAAGTTTGTGTATGCAAACTTACCAAAAGTCTTCAAACATTAGCTTAATGAGAAGGCAAAGGACAGAAATTTTGCATGGCATAGTTCAGTGTTGCCAGGTGTGACAGAACCAAATTGAGATCTCTTTAGTGCAGTAAATCTTGTCCACAAGGACTTGTCTGGGGATTTTTCTGATGTTCTTTTGCTGCTTTCTACTCTTCCTGCTCCTTGCTTTATTTTGCTGCATTCCATGGTTCAGTTTAACACAGTCTGACACGTTGCCAGTGCAAACACTGGTACGGATGGAGAGGCGAGGGCTGTTGGGGGAGATTTCAGCATGTGCTTTCTTGTGCTTTTTGTTTGGTTGGTTTTGCTTATGGAGAAGTCATGTCATGTAGTTTTGACTTGAAATGTGGCTTGTCCCTGTCTTTCCTAGACAGCATAATGATGTGTGTGTGGTGTTGTTTTTCCCTTCCCTTCCCTTTCTGCTCTCCAAACAGAAAACGTTCGGCCAAGCCAGGAGCTGTCATTGACACTCTGCTGCAGTAGTGTGACCTGGTCAGAATTCCTGTAAAAATCAGTGAGTGTATAAGGCTTGGCCAGAGTATGGAATTGAAGAGATGGCACAGTTTGACATGGCTATAATTTTTTATTTTTAAAAAATTATTTTTCCTTAGTTGCCTGTATATTGTATGTTATATTAACATAATATTAAACTGGTATATATGATTGATGGTTGTGAAATTCCATGTGTTAAATGTGTTGTGCAGGGAAAATTGTTGGTAATCCTTGTTGAAGTGTATAGAAAATAAGGGTTCTAGATGTGTGTTTAAGTGCTAGACATGTTAGTTTAAAACAGTTTATGAAATCCTAAGAGTAAGGCTGGTAAATCTGACTTATGCCCTGCTTTGCACATAACTGGCAGCTTTCACTGTTGTCCTCTGTTGCACTGATCTGTGTTTGAATGTGGTTGCTGCAAACCTTTAAGAGCATCAAATCATTTTATTCAGTATTCCTCACTGTGGCTGTTAACCTGATCATGTTGTATGTAAAATACACAGTCCTTTTCCCTTTTTGCTGTCTTGCTGTACAGAGAAAGTAGCTGGGTAAGAAAAACATGAACCACAAAAGTCTGAGATTTCTGAAAAGGGAGCATGCTCTGTTTAAGTGGAGCAGAAATCAAGGGTGTCTAATAGTCCTTTTATTTTTGTCAGTTTATTTGTGATCTGCTGGCATGATGGCGAATGAGACCTTGGATATGAAGGCAAAAGAGAGCTTTTTTTCCTTCTTTTAAGGCTGTGTTACTTTGGCTGCGTTTTATGCTTCAGGGCTGCAATTTGTTTGTTTGTAGTTTTGTAAACTGAATGGCAGAAATTATCTAAGGAGGATGCTGTAACACCAGCACTTGGTGTCAGCCATGGGGCTGTGAGCACTGTGGCTCCATTTCCTCATCCCTGGCTACAAGAAACTGGGCCACTGCTCTACACTGAGGATGAATTTGACTCCCTTAAGTAAAACAGAATGAATTGCCCAGTTTTCCCAGTCCAGTATCCCCTGACGTAGCTGGTGCTGTCTGTGTTCCTGTGTAGACTGTATGTGCATCTCTGGCTATGCAAAGGAAAAAAATTCTAGTCTCTGATAATAACCATTTATTTGTGATGGCTGCTCTTTTTATTTGATATTTATGCTGCTAAGAGACACGTATCACTTTGCTTTTGTGTCACAGAGAAAATGCATCTCCTCCAGACTGTGTGTGTTTTCTAACTCATGATGTCAGCTGTGAGTATATCAGCAGTTCCTGTGCCAGGGTGGGGGGATGAGCTGTGACCTCCCTGTCATCTTAGTGTCACCTGGAGGATTAAAAGCTGTGATTACTGACAGGAAAAATGTAGTCCTTCAGCGTGACAGAAAACAAGACAGCTTCTCAGGTGTCCTGGGTCCTTGCTAGTAGCCACATCTGCTTTTACTAGAATATTCCTGTGAAATACTTAGAGAAGTTAAATGCCCTTTCGTCCTGTCATGTTGGTTATCTGGAGGTACCTTGGGGTCTGTAATGGGTCTGTGACAGGATCTGTAATAGTTAAAACTGGTCTTGTAAGGACATATTTTGCTCTGAAGGATATATTCAGTGCTATTTTAAACAAGTTGTAAGCTTTTTCCTGGTGTTTTTAGTGGTTTTTTTCAGGATCATGGAAGAGCATGCTGCCCTCTCTACTGGGGGGAGTGTCACCTAAATTCATACAACATACTGATACAAACACTGCCATTTGTTTTTTCTACCCTAGCACGTAGAGGCAAATGCTCAGAAGCTTTTTTGATTGGAGCTGTAGTTGGTTTTGGTTGTGGAGAACTGAGCTTATGTTGAATGTGCTTGAATAGAGTTGGATTATCTCTTATTACATACTTCTCATCAAAAAATCCAGACTGAAAATGGCTTAAATGCTGCTTAAAGTCTTTCAGTTCTGAGTCCAAGCAGATAGATGCACAGCTGTGGCCTGTACTAGTTCTCAGAACCAGGGATAACTCCTGTTTCCTTTTTGTGTTACATCTTGTGCTAACATTTATTGAATTATCTGTTTTTAAGGGAGTTAAACCAGAACTGTGCTTTCAAAGAGACCATTAAAAATCCTTTTACCTGACAGGTATCAGCTGCTTCAAGATACCACTGCGAACAACGGCGCTCCATTTAAATATTTAAAATATTTTAAACTTAAAGGCATATTCTCTACAATTAACATAACAGTCCCGCTGCTGAAAACCTTAATATTCCGCATGTTTAAGTGAACCTTGGGAAAATGACAACTAACTGCTTGCACACCTTTAATTGGCAGATTGGAGACACTGCTTGTCTCCTGTTACAGAGGCTTGGAGGGCAAATTGTCTGCTCTATAAGATGACTTTATTTAAAGACCATTCTGATGGTCATGTGCCCTATCAGTTTGGCTCACCTGTTAACTGGTGTGTTTTGTTGAAGTTCTGGGAAGTTTCTTGTAAAACCAGGGAGTATGGCTTGTAGATTTACCACATGGGCCCTCTCTATAGCTCTACCAATCTGTGAATGTCTAATGGGCCCATAATGTGTTTTAATAAGGAAAGGATTTGATTTATAGGGACTTTTAAGAGCTTAATACAGCCTTTCTCATTTCAGGTCAGTATGTGCTCTATAGTATTTATCAAAACTCATATTACATAACATACACTGTGTGTGGTCATCTTTGCATTTTACTACCAGAAGATTCTTCTCATTCCAGAACACTGACCTTAACAGTAAGATTTTTGCTTTATGTTGTTTAATGTTGTGTAAATGAATTATTTCATGTTTAACTTGTTCCTAATCCTTTAAGAGGAGGGGAAATGGTCCTTAGTGCCTTTCACTGACTACACTGTCTGCACATGTCCAGCTTTCACCTTTCTCCAGAGCTCTGCTTAGCCAGACCTGTGTAGCAGGAAGAACCGCTAGTCTGTTTGTATAATTTGTCTTCCTATTAATTGTTTTTTTTTTTAACTCTGTGTATTTCTAATTATTCCTTGTTTTATTAAAATTAATTCATTATACTCTGTATATCAATATTGTGTCCCTGGAGCATGTTCATACCATGAAATAAAATTCTTGATTCCTAATTCCACCCTGTGTGCATGTGTCTTGGGGTGGTTTTATGATGATACTTTATTCCCTAATCATCTGCTTTATGCCCAGAAATTTCTGCTAAATCTTTAAGGTGAATTAGGGGGCGGGTCCGAAGCTTGGGAACCCCGGCGCGAGCTCTGTTCAATCTCTGTCCCTCCGGTGTGGTCTGCTGCTACGCGGATTGTTACTTCGCTGCCTTTGCTGGATTAATTTTCACCAATTTAGACAAGAAGCTTCTGGGGTTTTTGGTGTTTTTTTTCTTTCTGGGCACTGGGCAGCAATACCTCATGAAAGAGGTGGACAAGGCTGAACAAGAGGATTCTTTGCAAGACTACAGAGAAAAGCAGTGGGTTTTCTCTGATGAGGTTGCAGATCCAGAGATGTGCCTGAGGAGCTGCTTGAGACCCTGTTTTAGTCCATCCTCTGCTGGAGGGGTCCTGGGCTTAAGCCAGGGCACAGCAAGAGCAGCTTCTGGGCCCCTGCATGGTTAGTGCTGCACATGCTCTGCCTCACTGGGTGTGTGCATTGCAGAGGGGGTGCAGCTGATGAGGAGAAGGCTTTGCACGCTGTCCTGGCTTTGTCTCCTGTGTTACACAAACCAAGCACACCCTGTACTGGTGCAGATGGTGTGCAGTAGTTGGAAATGTTCAGCACTGTGTCTTTTGCTGCATGAGCTGTGTTGCTGACAGTACCTGTTGCCTCCCAGCCTGCTCAGCCTGTAGGTACCAGGTTTTCCATGGTCTGCAGCCTCTGCAGCTCCCCAGAGTCCCGTGACTCAGCTGATGCATGAACCACACCCTGCACAGTCCTGGCCTCTTCACTCCTGGGCCACAAAGGGCTGTGCCATATATATATATGATGTTATAATATACGCTGTAAATAAAGTGAGGAGAGAACTTGCTTAGCTCCAGACCTGGTTTCTCCCTTTGTAGCTCAAGCATGTACTTTTGAGTTCTAGCTTTCAGGAGCATGCCCCATTTGTGGCCTGGCTTCTCCCCTCTGCCTTCTCTTGGGCTTTTCCTTCTGCTTAGACCTGTGTTCCTCATGTTAGCATGAGCTTAATACCATAGCAGGACAGATTGATTGGCAGCTCCTAGCCACACCACCCTCGTGCCCATAAACTTGGAACTCTCTTAACTGTTGCCTTGTGTAACATCCTATGCAATGTCAGCACATTTAGTCCAAAAATACATTTATTTAAAGAATTATTATAAATAATCTTTGAAAAATAGGGTCATAGTTTAAAAACAAGTGTTTTTTCACTTCTGACTCTTATACTCTTCTTGGAGGACTTGGTGTAATTCCTTGAGGAAACTCTTCAGTGAGGTGGTGCTGCCTGCTGCCACAGGACATGGCTTCTGGAGTGGGAAAAGAGCTGTTAGGAAGCTTGCTGGGGTGGGATTGGGTTCTGCAGCCTGGGCTGGGCTGCTAACGGTGGTGGGAAAGTAAAACAAAAACGGTGACCAAGGGAGAAGCTTAAGGGCTGTGGGCAGTGCAGGGGGAATTGTGCCTCACCTTGTGCCCTGCTCTGGTACCCCAGACCAGGCTGAGCAAGTTGTGGTAAATGCCCTCGAGGTACCTGTGGCAGCTCTGGCCCTCCCGAGCAATTGTGGCAGCTTTGCATAAGATCTCCATATTGTTACCTCTCTGGGAAAAGACACATGACTTTTTTAAAAACTCCTTTGTATAGTCATGGCTTATTAGCAGCAGATTAAAACACTACAAATAATATATTTCTATTCTAAAGGATAGGTGAAAATTGTGGATCAAGGTGCCAAAGCCTCTATGAAGCTTCCCACGTGCATCTGTGCACACCTGACTCTGCTCCCATCCCTTTCCTGGTGAGGAGTAACCAACCCGTGGCAGAAGCTGTAGCAGTGTGGCACAGCAGCGAGCACCCCTGGGATGGAGCATCATGCTTCTGCTCCAAGTGTGAATGTGGGACCCTGTGGAGCTGCTCCCTGCAGGTTCCCTGAGAGTGAAGCTTGTTTGAGCAGGCAGAGGTGCTACAGGAATAACAAAAGTACCTGGGAGGAGTTTACCTTCATTAGGGACTTTGAGAAGTCCTATAGCACAGACACGTGGAAGATGAGGAGTTAAAAAGCGAAGTGCTGATGGCAATAAAAAAACTATTTGACTTTCTTCCCTGGGGGCTGTTCGTAGTCCTGCCTATTCTTATCTCAGCTTTCACTTCAAACAAGTGACCAGCCCATCCCTGTGAGCTGGGCAGCTGTGAGTGTGGGGCTGTGCAGCATCTCAGGCATCTCTTCTCACTACCAGGGCTACTCCCTGTGGCAGAAGGGGTGTGGGGATCCTCTGAGGGGTACTGAGACCCAGCCCCCAGGGAAGGCTGCTGCACCCCTCGGATGTCACCTGGTGTGGCATGAGCTGAGAGCATGGGCTTTCTGTGAAAAGGGAAATTGGGGCTGAGGAGCTTGGCTTAGGCAGCAGTTTTCAGAGCAGAAAGAGGCCTTATTATCTGCTTTTAAATCTTGTGCTAACTGCAAAGCCTTCCCCCAGATAAGGGGCTAAAGAGGGATAGTATGTCTACCCAGCACATGAGAAGCCGTGCAATAGGCGTGTGTGGGTGTCTGGGCTGGTGACAGCACTCCAAGGCAAAGAGAGAGGTTCCTCGCTTCCTTTCCGAAAAGCTGAAACTTCTGTTTGCTGCCCAAGCACAGATGCCCATCCCTGCCCATTGTCCGCCATCTCCCTGTCCCCAGGGTGGCCAGAAGCCACCTATGCTGCTTTGGCTGGAGGTGGACATGGGTGTGGGAAGGTGGGGACACCTGTACAGGGTACCGGGAGTGATGAGAACCAGCTGGGCAGCCCAACGTTTGTGCTGGGGGCTCACAGTGGGCTCCTTGTTGCTCCACAGCACCACACCAGGACAGGCAGGATGCCGGGCTTCCTGCCTGCCTCCCACTGCCCTGTGCTCTCCTCTGGCCCCCAGCATCCTCTCCCAGTACCCATCAGGGCTATATGGTTGGGTTTTTTCTTACCTTATCATCTGCAAAAATACTTGTCACATTCATCTTGTTACAGGAAACCTTTACCAAGACACAAAGGAGAGGAGCAGTCAGGCTCCAGACAACATGGATCCATCCTTACGTGTGCACACAGACACGTGTCCATCCACCTGCCAGGCCCCAGGAGCACTATGAACCCCATGCTCATCACCTTCCTCTGACTCAGCATCACTCCCTCCGAGCCTGGTTAAACAGTCTGTCCCTCCCATCAGTGGGTAAAGTACCAGCCAGCCCTACCTCCATCTGTTGGAGCTGGTCCAGCAGCCTGATGCTCTCCTTCAGCATGTTGGTCCGTAGTCTGTGTTTCCATGGAGTGACCACGTCACCTAGGCAGGCTGACACCACCAAGAAGGTGAGCAGGATCTGCACCACAATACTCATGGCCTGCTTTGGCTGGACCCCTTCAGCTCTTAGTCTCTGGGTTGTTTGGTGATCTGTACCTGTGTGCTCTTCTCTGGAGGAAGCACCTCAATTTATTACTGTAAAATTGCTGAACCAGAAGGAAAAACTTATTTTTCCCTTATCTGCACTTTCCAAAGTTGCTCCCGATTAGGAGAGCAACAGGTCTTTTTTGTGCAAGTCAAAATTTTCTTCTGATCTTGCATTATGAAGTTTCCACTGTAAGATGACAGTGGCAGGAGTCAGGTCACATACAGTATATAAGCTGCCTGATTTGGGGATTCTCCATTTCTCCATATCTCAAGGCTTTCTCTACACCATGAATTGGAAGTAGCTAAACTGGGTAACCCACTGCTCTGGCACACTTCAATAACAACACTTTTCTTTGTATTTTCCTTTGAGTATCCTGCAAGTTCTTCTGTGGTGTTTCATTTGAATATCTTTAGAGCATGTAAAGAATCCTTCATCTGCACACTGATTTCCATCACTGAGTTTCTTAACCTGGGGAGGAACAGAAAGTATGGCAGAGCCATGTGGGGACAAACCTGGGAAGGAGCAGGGCATCACCTTGGGGGGGTTGTGGGCCCCCCCGACCAAACAGGATCCCCAAACCAGTGTGGCATCCTGACGGGTTGTGGGCAGGGAGCTGGTGTGGGTAGTCCTGCTGTGTCGATGCTGAGAAACTGGGCTTTGTGGCCCTTTTCCAGCGTTTTGGGGAGCTGGAGGCTGCCCTGCCCATTCTGCCCTGCTTGGGGAACAACAGCCTGAGTTTTCAGGCAATGGGCTCTGCCAGCCCCACAGGAAATGGCGCTGAGAAATGCTGAGCTGGGAAACTTTGGAGTTTTGTAATAACTAATAGGGATTTTTCTAACTCAAACAGCAACTTGCCACCAGATAAAAACTTGTGAGCACTTGATGAATCCGGGAGTAGCCAGACTGAGAGTAATTTTGTTTGTCTGGGTCTGAGGTGCCTCAGATGAAGTTAGGTGAATTCACTGACTCAGAAAGACCTTTGTGAGGGCCAGTGGAGAGCTGGGCTATTTCTTACCTCCTTGCTATGGAGAGCAGATAAGGGAGCATGCTCTGGCTGTGTGACTGAATCCATGGCCTTCAGGGATGGTGGGTCCTCATCAGCATGTCCCACTGCTCTGGGACGAGTGGTAGTGGTGGTAGAATCCCTGCTTAAAAGTGATGCTGGAGAAGGGGATGGAGGCAGTAGCCCCATCCTGTAGACACAGGGATTTCCCCAGCAATCATGGTGGAAAGCTCTAAAACTGGAATCAGTGAAGAGAAAATGCTCAAATCACAGAAAAATTTAACCTTTCTCTACTCAGGCTGAATCATGATGGAAAACTGCATCACTGTGTGATGAGAAAGTCACCAGTTGTGTTGGGTTTGCATGGCAAGGTTTTGATAGTGGGGAGCTACAAGGTTGGGTTCTGTGAGAAAATGCTGGAAGATTTCCCAATGCCTGATGGAGTCAATGCCAGTTGCTCCAAGAGGGACCTGCGGCTAGATGAGGCCCAGCACACTGTTAACAATGGCAGTGCCCTGGGGAAAAACTCTGCACAACTGCAGCTGGAAGAGAAGGGAGAGAAAATCAGGAGCGAAGTTAAGCCTGGGAGGAGGGGATGGGTGGGGTTAAGGTGTTTTAAGATTTAGTTTTTATTTCTCATTATCCTACTCTGATTTGATTGACAATAAATTGAATTAATTAAATAATTAAATATTTTTTTCTCCAAGTTGAATCTGTTTTGCCTATGACAGTAATTGCAGAGTGTTTTTTCCTTGTTCTTATTCTGACTCCCAAGCCTTTTGTTATGTTTTCTCCCCACTGCCCAGCTGAGGGTGACAGGGGGTCTGTGTTGGGACCGTGATATCCATCAGTGTCAATTAATCCAACCCAACAGTAAATGAGAAGATTGCCATGTCCTTTCCCAAGGGTGAGATGGAGCTTATGGCCGTGATGGCCTCATTGCTTGCTGAAGGGACAGCTACAGCCCCAGTGGGGTCCCCAGTGTTTCTGGAGCCTGGCTGTGCCTTCATCCCAGCCACCATCCAAGGATGAACCTGCCCGGTTCCCTACCAAAGAAAGGTGCTCGATTGAGAAATGTGTCCCGAGTTTTTCTCCTCTTGGAGCCCCTTGAGCACTGTGATTTGGAGCATCTCCCATCCCACAAGGATCCTGCCCAGGCTCTCCAGCACCAACAGCCCTATGGCCGCTGAGCCTGGGCTCTACCAAAAGTCAGAGCCACCAGCTCAGCTCTCCCTTCTTTGTCCCAAACCAGAGCAATTCCAGGACAGCCACTGAGACAGGGCCATGAGGTTTTGCCCAGGTGTCACACCCTGCCTGTGGTGACTGGGAGCTGATGGCAGCAGGGATCATGGAATCACAAAACCGCAGAATAAGCTAGGTTGGAACAGACCCACAAGGGTCATCAAGTCCAGCTCCTGGCCCTGTACAGCACCATCCCCAAGGGTCACACCACGTGCCCAAGCACGTTGTCCATGTTCTGTTCTCATGCATTTCTGCTGCTGCCATGCCTGGTGTTAATAGTGGGGCAAATCCCAAGACTGCAGTTGAGCCCCTGTTATGTGCATTTAGAGCACGTACAACATTTTCCAGCAGTTATTTTGTGGATTTGTTTCCTACGTGTGTGCTGCTGGCACTAAGCAGGTTCTGGTCCATAAGCCAGCCCCATCCCTTCTCTCTCCCACTGGACAAGCCTTTCCCTGCCTGCAGCTCAACTTTGGCTCCTGCTGGCTCCTCTTCCAGTCCCCACTGCCCCAAGACCACAGCCTGTGCCCCAACACCCCCCTCCACCATGGCCCCATGAACAAGGCCTTCTTCCCAAACAAAGACTCTCAGCCTTCCTCCTCCACCCCTTCCTTTCAACAATTTGCTAAGCCACAAGCCAGGCGAGTTCTTTGGTGCCTTTTCCTTTCTCAAGGCCTTGGTCTCAGTGGCAGAGTGGGTGCATTTACTGTACATTGCCCTAAAGATGCCAGCATCCTTCACCCCAGTTTCCTGTGCTGACCAAGGAGGCAGTTCCACTGATGCTCCTCATTAACTGCTGCAGGCAAGAGGGAATTGACAGCATAAACCATGGGCATCAAGAGCTCTAATACTCAGTCGTTTATTGTTTAAGTCCTGAGACACCTCAGTAACATCAGTGCATAGTTGATATGAACAAAATAATAAAATGAAGACATTCAAATACATGGTAATGTGAATATATTAACTCTCGTAATACAATTATTTTAAATAGAGAGAAGAACAATAAATTACAAATCAGCACATGTTCATTTGTTGTGCAAAGGCAATCAGACAGTAAGAGTTCCCTAAAATGAGGTAGGAGTATTTTAAATATGATTGTATTCCACAGAACTACCATGTAATTTCAAAATAAACCATTTGAAAACTGGCTTTTCCTTTTTATTTTGGGTCCCAAGCAAAGAAAAGCTTTCAACAGCCAGGACTTTTTGGTCTTGAATTGTTAGATTACGCACTATAAAAATAAGTTATTTAAATAACATATAATAATAAATAAACTTCAGAAGTATGATGCCAGTGAGCACCCACTAGATTCAAAATTATCCTATAGACTCTCTTGTCTTCACTATTAATAATTTAAAAGCCACTGACAATAGAAGAGACACACTGAAGTTGCAGTAACTGTTCCAATACCCTCTGACTTGTTTCCCCTCCCAGCTTGTGCTCTCGAATGCTGCATTTCCCCAGCTCTGCTCCCAGAACTCGGCCTTCCCCTCAGCTGCTGTAGTAGCACATCAGTGGAAAATTCACCATTTCAGCCTAGATTTTGATCTCTTTAGGAAGAGAAGATAATTGTGAAGAAACCTCCTGTCACTAAGGGGAACAGGAAGCAGATAATCTGTTTCTGGTTTTGGTAGGTGCTGCAGGAACAGATGAATGAGTTAAGCACTCAGGCTCCTCAGCAGATGGTCCAGGATGCTCTCCAGGATGCTCTGCTCGTCCTGGGGAGGGGGAGGTTGTCGTATCCCAGCTGGATGAGCCGCAGGGCTGCAAGGAAGAGTGAAGGGCAGCCTTGTCCAAATGAGACCGCTCCTGCTAAGGCTAATATCTAACACAGAGCACTTGGACGGAAAGTTCAGGAGATGTCAGGTGTCTGCCACGCAGGGGACATTTCCCATTGCAGCTGAGGACCCCGGGTGCCCGGCGTACCCTATGGCACAGACTGTTACGACTGATTGTGTTTAGGGGGGCTGGAGCAGTGCTGAGGAACTGCACGAAACGAGGACCAAAAAGGAAAAAAGAAAAACCAAACCAAACCAAAACCGCGCCACAAAACCTATTTTAGAGCTATCAGCAGTGAGATTCGGGGGCTCATGGCTGGCAGCGGTGCCCGTCTCACTGTGTAGCCAATGAGCCCTTGCGCCTGTACATCCCCTGGGTGAAGTTCCCCAACGTTGGCAAGAAGTGGCGCAGGTAGATCTCATTTTCATCCCTCAGGAAGCAGTTCTGGAGAAGGAAAGGTGTAAATACCTTAGAGATGGCAGCGATTTAGCTGCTGGAGTGGTGGGTAGCTAGGCCCCCAGCCCAGACTGATGCTTTGTTTGCCTCCGTTGCCACATAAATAATTCAGCAAATAACTCAGAGTGGTGAGGATGCTGGCCCAGGATCTCAAGAATAGTCCTTTGCTCAGAACAAGTGTCTGTTCTGTGCCCAGCAGTGTGACCCTCATGACCACTGGTCTGGGGTGGCTGGGGCTGCTGGGGTCTGTCACCCTTTTCCCATAGAGGCAGATTATCCTGAAGCACTGGCAGGTTTGCAATGCCCAGCTCCAGCCTCACTCAAGAGAACAAATTCTGATCAGCCCTGTGGTACCCTCGGTGTGGGGGCACAGGCACCATGGGGCCAGAGCTGTGGAGCACAGCACGAATGGGGATGTGCAGTCCCTGCTTACCTTCTTGCCATGCAGGCGCTTCAGGTTGGTGATGAGCGGCTTGTAGACTTCCTTGCACCTGGTGACTTTGGTGAGTGCCATGTCTGCCTGGCACAGCAGCTCCTGGTCCAGCAGCTGGGGAACACAGAGGGAAATTATTAGAACCATGTAGCTGAATTAAGTTGAAGCTGCTTATTCAGGTGTCCAGCACCGGCAGGAGGTTCCACAGTGACTTCCTAACCTGCTTTCATGTTACATAAGTGACCTGTGCCCTGGGCTGTGCCCCATGGCTGGGGCTGGGGGGAATTGAGGGACAGAGGTGTGGGATGGAGGCAGGTGCTCAGGCACAGCCACCATCCAGCCATACACTCACCCCAGTGACTGGCATTGAGCAGCCCTTCAGTGACTAATAAGGCTACCTCAGCTACAAGTGCTGTGCCACATGGGGAGGAGGGCCCTGGCTATGTCTGGGTTTATGATAAATGCATTTTCTGGCTATCTCTGCATAGGTGTTTACCTTTGGATCTGTGAAGGTGACCTGTGCCACTCGAGTGTCATTGCAGGGGACCTGGAGAGCAACACAAGGGAGAGCCATGGTTATGAGACTGTCATTATAAGACCATCATTATGAGACCATCCCCAAGGAGCCACCAGCTGTGTGCCCTTCGCCAGGAAGGGGTACTGTGTCTCCATTCCTCTCCAGCAGGCCCTGGTGTGGATGCATCCTTGGTGCTGCCAGCATTGAGATCCATCTTCCAGCAAATTGTTTCCAAACAGGCTCCTGGGCACAGGACCTGGGTTTACACAGCTCTTGTTTGGAAAGGTGCAGGAGAGTCCCTGTATGCTCAGTGGGAGTGGAGCAGGACCCCCCTAGCAGCTCACACTGCCCAGACCACCATGTGCACATCCCCAAGCTGCCTCTGTCACCCTGATACTGAACATTTTCTTGTTCCTCAGCACTCTTCTCTGCAAAGTACCTAACATCAGGTGGAAAACTTTATCTGACCCAACCCCAGGACCTGCTTGTCAAGTCAAGTGCTGATCACAAAAAGTCTAGGCTGAAAAGGGCCAGGGTGCCCCAAGCGGGAGGTGGGATGGAGTGGATTGAGCCAGCAGGAAGGGCTCCTGCCACCCAGGCGGGCACCAGTCCCTGTGGTGTCAGTGCTGGTGCCTGGCATTGGACACTGAAGAACATCATCATCATCATCATCATCCTCAATAACGAGGTCAGTAAGCAAAGCAAAGCCAAGAGGTGTAGCAGCATTTACCTGCACTCCTGAGTTGAGCTGTTGGATCAGGAGGATGACTTCCTTCAGTATTTGCTGGGGAGATGGAGTAACAGCTCTGGAAGAGATGAGCTGGAGCAGGGAGAGGAGAGTGAGAGCTGTTTTCAGCGAGGGGAGCATCCTATCACCGTTGTCTGAGTACGTCCTGTGCTGGCTGGGCTGGATGGCCAGGGCGTCTCTGCATCTGCTTTAGACAGCACCATTTTTATAGTGTGAAAAAGGGCCTGCATCTCCATTGCAACTGCCAAATATAGGTGTCTTCCTGTGCAGCAGAGGATGCAGAGGATGCAGTGGGAAGTGCGACACCCTAAGAAGGGCATTACGTAATGGTGGCAAAGACTTCTCTGTATGTTGAATAACGTTATCTATTATTCTATATATACATGCAGATTTTAATCACCTAACTGATAGATAAGGATGTACTGGGATGAGAAGACAAGAATTTCTTTTTGATGTTCAAGGATCTATTTAATATCAAGCATGTTTGTAATGTGCTGCATGTGGAAAACCATGGACATGTGCAGGACTGAACCAAATGCATTGCGAGGCTTGAGTAAAGTCAAGGCATGATATTATGTGCAGAGAAATACCCGTTGGTGCTTTCCTGGTCTCCAAGATGGAAAAGACAAACAGTTATGCATAAGGATCAGCTCCAGAATGTGCATGGCTGGGTGCCTGCTGGGTGCCTGCCAGGCTCCTGCCCTGGGTGTTGGTGTCTCATGGGGGATGACTTGACACCAGCAGGTACCTGGACCTCTCCTCCTGCTCTTTTCCCAGTGGTGTCCCTGGGCCATGCTGGGACCACAGTGCCCTGTACTGCAGCTCGGCCACCACTAGAAGAAAGGGGGACTGTGGGCAATAGCAGCGCTTCAGGGAAGGGCCTGGCACAAGGATGCTGTTGGAGAGGAAGAGCTGAACTGTGTGCCAGAAAAAATTCATGTCCTTTGGCCATAATAGCAGCAGCCCCAGCAAGCTCAAGCTGTCAAGATTTGAAGGAAAAGAAAACCTCAAAACTTTTATCAAGATGTTAAACATATGCAAAAACAAAATTAAAGTGCTCTTGTTTGTAAAGGAAGAAATAGCTGAGGGTGTTTTCTGGCATGTGGGTATTTGGTTACAAGCAGGACTTACTCAGCTCTTTTGTGATCTTACTCAGCACAAATCCCATTGTGGGAGGATGGCTCCTGTAGTGCCCAGCTTGGCGTCCCACACCATCTCATGATGTCCCATGCTGTACCATGCCATCCCATGCCCTGCCACATAGTTCCTCTCACACCTTCCAAGGGGACATCAGAGACTCAACAATAATTCAGGGATTCAAACCACCATATTCTTGAGCAGGAGAACAGAGAACCCATAGTTATTTCCCACCATGGCTGGTCTGGTCAGCAGAAATTTTGTGGCATAAAAGTTGACTTGACAAAATGGCTCATTTCTTCTCCAGATTCTTTAATGACTTTTGCTACATCCTCCTGCATGCACAGGTGAAGTAGCATCTTGTGGCTCTGCTGTCACTAGCTCCCCATGGACCTGCAGTGCTGCTGCCCCAGCTGGAGCAAACCCTGTCCAGGGAAGCCCAACTTCAGCTGGTACCCGCTTGGAGGCTTATAAATAGTGCAAATTATTAAAGGAATTTAGAAAATGTAGAAACATTTAAGTTTAAACCTTTTTTTATTTATTTCCAAAATTTCAAGGTGTCACAGAGCCTGAGGGAGCCTGAGGAAGCCTGAACTTCATATTTCAAACAAACCCCTTCTCACTTCACTGCACTCCTTCTCTATGGGATGACCATTGACCTAAGGTTGCAGTGGCAGGACTGGACTGCAGCACTCACCATTTGTTCCTGTATTAGCCTAAAAAATTTGTTTTCCTGAAAAAAAGATGGCGACAGTTCCCAGTCATTGAATTTCCTGTGACTTTGAGAGATTGGGTCAGAGACAGGGTGGGAGCGTGGAGTGTTCCCATCACTTCAGGTGGAGGGGCTGGTGTATAACCAAGGCTGCACAGTGCAGAGTGTGTCCACCTGTCCCAAAGCCAGTGTCCCTGGCTCCCTTGAGCCAAACTGCTGGAGCAGGATGCACAATGACCCCAGGAAAAATTCTATGGTCCCACCACTGTGCCCTGGTGCAGGAGTGGAATCACAGGGCTATGGGCAGCTGTAAAGAGTGTTCCCATGGTTTGGATTACCCGACTCTGCAAACCATGCATGGGAGAGCGTATGTCACCTCCCCCAAAGGCAGATAAAATCGTTCCCCAAACTATTGATATTGCAGCATGAACCTGCTAATGGGAAAAGCTCACATGTACCAATTTACGTTGTGGGGGTAGAAAATTATATACCTAGAAAGTGCAGCCCAGTTCTGAGAAACAGCACTGGGGGTGAGGGCAGGATGACTCATGTGAGGGGGGATCAGAGCCACCAGGAGCATGGGACCTGCAGGGAACCAAAACAGCTCCTTCCAAGAATCTTGGTCAGTCAAGCTGTCCCTCCCAAAGGGACTGGGGTTCTGGGACACCATGACCATGAGCCCAGTGCTGCTGATCAGGGTGAACACAGAACCCCAGGTATGTGAGTCTAGCCTGAACTGGGTCCCCTTGTCATAGAAGAGACGGTTTTGCTTTCGCTGTTTTTTGTCGTGTATGTCCAGCTGTGGCCAGAGGCAGAATACAGAGGGGTCCCAGAGGTCTGTGCCCACCCTGCTTTGCCACCCCATGCTCTTCATGGTTGATTTAAGCCACCCCAAGTAGGTCCGAACCAATTCAGACAAATGATCCAAGTGGTTATTTTAGGTACATCATGCTCCTCTAGCCCCCATGTGGAGGAGAGTCCAGGGCGTGATGGTGCACGTTGGGCCAGCATTGGCTGGGCCTTTCCACAGCTGATGATGGTGCCAAAAAAAAGAGAAGTCATCTGAAGAGACCCTCAGTGCAACCAGACCCAGAAATTTTGCTTTGTTTTGTACCCAAAGCCATGGCTTTTTACTTTCTTTTTTGTTTTTTTTCCAGCAGCAAAGCCAAGGTTGGATGCCACAATCACCACACACAAATGAAGAGCAGAGGGATTGGCTGGAGCCATGGCAATGACCAGCATGGGATGGCATTGGTGGACATGGATGGAATTGATGGAAATCAGAGGAAAGAAATGGGTATGACCAGTGACTGTCAGATATTCAGGGGCTACAGCTCCCTGTGGCAGTGTACCCTTCTCTACCTTGGCTTTGTAGGAAATAGGGGAATGCCAGTCCATAATTTTACTGGGCTGAATTTGTGCTTCCTCAGTTAAACAGACAGTAGCTTCACCGTGGTACTGGGCCATCCCAGTGACAGTTGGCAGGCAGGAGGGGTGGGAATGTTCCTACCCAGCTGCTTTAGCCATCTCTGGCCCAGGATGGGAGGAGGACCCCAGCACGGCTAGCAAGGAGGGCACCTGCTTCTCCTGGGTACCTTTTTTTCCCCACAATCTCCTCATGCTCAGCTCCCTCTCCCTGGCAGTTTGAGCACAGGGAGGCAACTGAGTCACCTTCCCACCTTTGCTTTAGCAGCCAAATTCATCCCTGTGGCAGGTGGAGGATTTGTGGACGGACATGATAGGATCATGGCATTAAGAAATAATGTCAGGACTCAGGAGGTCCAGCAGATGCTTTAATTGAAGTGATATAAATGACTTCAGTTTGTCCTTGAGGGCCTGATTTTGGATGACCCTACTAACCATTTTCTCATTTCCAACACTATTCCAGCATTACCTTCTATGAAATCCTCATGGAGAAGCCACCACACGTCTTCCAGGCCATTCTCTCACGTGTGCTGTTCCTTACTTAGCGAAGCAATTAAATAAAACATTTCATAAGCTGAAAAAACCCAAATGTGGGTCACAGCATAATGTGTAGCATCAGCACATGTAGTATCTCTTGAATCAGCGGTCAGGTTTCTTGGCTTTACAGTTAGTTCTCCCTTGTGCAGGGCTGGCAGTGCTGGAACCTTCCTGCTTCCTTCAGCTGCTGCAGCTGGAGGGAAGGGTGCACTACAGCTCCAGCAATTTACTTTTCCTGTGTAGATCAGATTACACAAATAGGATGGAGCCAGATGAAGGAGAATTCACAAATTGTGTGGCATTCCCCAAAGGTGTAATCTTGCAGCAGGCAGAGATTAAAGACTGGCTCCTGGCAGATTGCCCGGGGGGCAGCAAACCCCGTCATACTGAAATAGATGAGATGATACTTGGTGTGACATTTAAATGCAAAGTTGCAGGGAGACAGCAAATTATTAAGCTTTTGAAAGCATCATCTGTATTTATTGCTTTGGTTTTTGGTGTTTATTTGTAGATAATCTCATCTGCTTGTGTTTTTTAATGTAATTTCTAGGGCACGTAAAAGCTCTTTGCCTAAAACTTGGCATGTAGAGGAAGCGGCATGACGAAGTTACACCTAGGAGTAGTGAGTTAAGTAAGTCAGTTTTTTACTTCAGGCAGGCCATAAAGCAGCTTTTGCTGAAAAAATAATTAAAAAATTAATCTTCTCTGAAGTTTGCAAACCCAAAGTACTTTGGGGCAGGTGTTATGCAGCAGTCTGTAAACAGGCAGCAGAGTTGTATTGCAGAACTCACACTGAAGAAAGTTTCAGAAAACCGAAGTATTGGTTTTCTATTGCTAATGTAAATTCCACTTAGAAACAAAATGTTCAGACGGGGTGTCTTGGAGGCCTCTGGGTTTTCCTCCTAGTAAAAGTATTTGGCACCTTGTTAAGGGCAGATAAAACAAAAATGGTACAGAAGAAATGGATGCTGTGGCACAGAGGTGGAAGGAAAGTCTCTTACCTAAGTGGTGCATGCCAAAGCCCTCCATCTCCTGTAGATCCCTGTCTTCAAAAGCATTTGCCAGGGCTGAGGTTGCAGCCAGACCAAATTCCTTGGAAGGCATTTGTACCCAACCAACCCTTCCGGGTCAACAGGCACAGTTGGTGTTTGGTGCTCTCAGACAAGTGGCTTTGCAATTACCACCCCAAGCAACTGCCTGAATTTCAGCTCATGAACCTACGGCAATACCACAGACTTGGTATTTTTGTTATTTTGCAGCTGTTATTTTTGGCTCTTAACCATGGTGTATCCGAGTGTGTGCCTGTTCCTGTGAGGTGTGTGCATGGATTTCTGTCTGGAGGATGGGTGCTGTGGTCTCCCTGCTGAAAATCCACCCCCACTCCAACCAAAATGGGAAGTGGACAGAAACTTTTTCACCACTTTGCCACCTGCCCATTGAGTTACAGCAATAAATCTGTGCCTTGTTTGCCATAAAATGTCTCCGCTTGGCTCTGCACTTTGTGTAGCATCACGTAGGGGCAAGATCAGCTGTTCTGGGACATTTTGCTCCTGTGCCACCCTCCCCTCCAGCCCTCGCGCTGTGGGTGGTGGCCGTCCCTGTGTGACAGGGCAGGAAGCCGTGGCAGAGCAGGGATCCCCCCTTGACGTTGCGCTGGGGGTGGCTGACTGTACCCATCTGCCGCTGCTGCTTCCTGTGGGCATGGGAGAGGCGGCAGCACCACCATGGCTGGAGCAGTCCAGACAATTTTTGCTCTCACTGTCCCAAGGTACCTATCATGAAAGTGTTTGAAATTTCTCCTACACTTAAGTTACATAAGCTGCTGGTTTTTGTTTTCTAGTCCAGATGAAAACCATGGGGCTGGCAGAGTCTCTTTTCCATGCTTTTGGATGTCAAGGAGCCTATGGTTTATTCAAATTATTCAGTGGATTATTTTTTATCATTTTAATTGATTTGATATAGGAGAGGTTGATTCCCTACTACATTTCCTGTGTTTTCCCTATGTTCTGGCAAAATGTTTAATGCCAAAATACGTGTGAGGATAAACTTGGGAAAGGCTGATTAGGCAAAAATGTACCCAAAATACTTCACAGAGGAACTGTGAGCCATGGCCTTAACTTGGGAAAAATAGCAGGACAGAACTTACAAAGGTTGGGGAGTTGCTTCTAGTGACAGAGCAGAGTTGGAGTGTACGTCATGCTAAAATAAACAGGTTGTACAGGAAAATTTGAAAAGACAAAGCATTTGTTTTTCTGTTGATTGTATCTTTAAGAAAATTTCCCTTCAGGAAGTAGTACTAGAGTCAGTGAAGCTTTTTTTTTTCGAACTGCAAACATAATGCAGGGTAGTAGCATTTTTCTTTTCCTACTCTCCCCCCTTCCTCCCCAGCTGTATGTTCATTGCTTTTTTGAGGAATTGGTGAAAGCGTAATTGCTAGGAAGTCCCATTCATTTTATCTTTGAGTGGTTTCCCAATGACTGGGGTCACCCTGACACTGGTAGCTTGCAGTTTCAGAAAATTTAGGTGGAAATAATCCTTAGCTGAAGATCTTGGTTTCTGCCATTACTCTTTAAGGCACCTACTGCCACTCACCCTGCCCGAGGTTGAGGCCAAAGAGTCTTTGCCATAGAGAAGAACCAGCGTTGGGGTATATTGGGCTCTGTCCTTCTCTGTGCAGACATCCAGACCCCTCAGGAGGTGGTGTTGGGGGTGTGTGATGTAATGTGAGGGGCCCAACTGCACCATCTCCATGGGTAAAGGCCCTGGTCTATCAGGCTCTGCCAGCCCCAGGCCCTGCCCATACAAGCCAGGTCTGCTTGCACCCCTTCTGTGTCAAGTGCTTCTTATACCTGCAAAATAAAGGGATTCCTGCACCCTGGAAGAGGAGGAAGACAATATGCAATGTTCTACGGCTCATTTAAACATTTGCCAAAAAGAAATGTCCTGATATTGCAGAAATTAACTTTCTTTCATGGTGGTTTAAAGATTCTTCCTCTGAAATTGTGCTTTGGTCCTACACTGTTAGCTGAGGATTTAAAGAATTTCCAGTCCAGCTTCTGCTTGTGGGCTCTTAAAAGAATTCAAGGTAGCTCCTGACTTGCTTACAAAGAAGCAGGGACCCAGAAATCACTTCCCTCAGGGCTTGCATGGCTTCAGAAGCCGCAAGGCATGGCATAAGGAACTTGTGTGTAACCTCAGGACTCGAGATAATCAGGCCCCTTGCATTTTGCAGCAGGCCACCCCCATGGCTTTCCACTGTCACTCCCACTGAGAACCAGGTTCCCTGGGGCTGTCAAACTGCAGGGCCCTTGAGTGTTGTCACGCCAAGGAAAAGACCTTCAGGAAGAACTCAGTGCAGGTGAAGCTCAGCATCCACACAAACTAACTCTCTGAGGCACTTACGTTCTATTTTTCCATTCACAGCCACTGCCATGAAGAATTGGGACATCACTCACTGAGCAGAGAATTCACTCATTCATCTGGTTAGAGATGGGCCTTTGCTTTATTCTGAAGCAGAGCTGACTTGGGGAAGACTCTGTCTTTGAACAGCCAGAGTTAGGTTACCTTGTAGAGAAAGTAGTAAAAGTTCTCTTTGAAGTTTGTGAATTTTGGGTAGATTAGGTGGGTAGCAATGAACACACATTCAACCAAAGTGACACCCGTCACTGCTGACCTTGCCAGAGATGGAGAGCAAGCTGTATTCCACTGGCAGAGCTGTAGCTATCCCAGAGAATCTGCAACTGGATCTCCCCAACAGGACATCCACCAAGAACATCACAACTTTATTTTCACTTTTAAGCATAAAATACATCAAAATTTAACTGTGTGGTATTCATTTAAATTCTTTCAAATTATGGTGATTCTTAAGCCCAGGCACAGAAACATATAGAAAGATAAGTTTAAAAGTCTCCCAGTTTTAGATTCTGGCTAAAATTGTTGTAAGTCTTCAACAGAATATGATACAAAGGAACTACAGTTTCAGACACCAACACTGAGCTCTATCAAGTCAGGCAGTGTATAATGTATCAGGTTATGCTGTCTATAATATGTAGACTTGGCATTCTAATGAACATAGGAGCCTAGGGAGCTGACACTGCATTTCATGATCTCAGAGCACTGGTCAATGTTCTTCTTTATCCTGTAGAATGTTTCCACATACTCAGAACGGCCCAGAAGTTCAACAAAATCTTCATCGTGAGTAATCACCAGAAGCTGAAAGTTGCGTTGGTGTAAGCGGCTCTTTATTATCCTATAAAGAGATACTATTGAGTGTGCATCTATCTAAATCCCATACTAGCATTAGAGAACTTGCAAATACATAGCACAAAAATATTTCATTATTGATAATGAATGAGCCATTGAACAATCTAAGGCTGATTAGCCACTCTTCTTACCCACATAAAAAAACCCCTCAAATTATGTAAGAAATATTTTTTCTTTTCCAGGTAGAGAGTGAATCTAAAACTACTCACAACCAAGATATGCCAGCTTAAAATGTAATTCACTACTGCCAACTGGGTCTTGAAAAATACCCATTGTTAAGCACCACAAGGAGAACTCACTTACTCTACCAGGGCATGTGCCAGGGACTCAATGTTTTCTCGGTCAAGGTTGGTCGTAGGCTCGTCTAGAGCCAGAATACCACAGCTGAGACAGAATGTTTCTGCTAGAGCAAGGCGAATGATGAGAGAAGCAAGCACCTGAGGGAAAGGAAAAAACACAAAAATCTCATGCTTCAAACTGTTTAAAGAGGATCTACACATAACATAACCTGTTTTTAATGCCATTACAAACCATGACTAAAGTTTATAAAACAATGTGCTGACAGTTCACAAAATGACAATAACTAATTAATTACTGAAAAACTACATTGAAACTTCAAGTTTGAACTCAAAGATTGACTCTACAAAGAAGTACTCAAAATTCAAAAAATATTGGAAGTAAGGATTCTAATCTGAGATAAAGCTACAACACTGTTTGCATTACCCCTACACTCACCCCACTGCTGCAGGGAGGGTGGAAATTTGTCTGCATATTACTAAGTTTGAGTTCTGAACTCCTGACTACTTACTAAAATGGAAGACAGTATGATTTTACCACCTTCTATGTTAGTTTTGCACCAACATGCGTAACAATATTTACAAGATCTTCTGAACTACTAAAAATTACAGAACACTCGATGGAAACTGCGCTACCAAAAATATTTTCCAATTATCATGACTGCTGGCATCACATTTTATGATCAAAGAAGAATTCTCAGAATTTCAGCTAAGAAACTTGTTCAAGTTTCACTCTCATTTACATAGGACTCTAACGCAACATCCTAAACTACTCTAGGAGGGGACACATTTAATAGAAGACAGGTGGAAACAACCCTCAGCATGTGTGGGTGTGGTTAACTGTGATGATCCTCTGACCACAGGTATTGTCACAGCTGGTGTGTCATCCGGCCACTTGGCCGGTGTGTGTTATTGAAGCTGAATGGGCAGACCACAGAGCTGTGAGCTGACAGCACAGGAGGAAATTCAATGCCTGGAAGTATGGCTAGGTGTGATATTGGTGACATGAACTGAAAGGTTATAGTCAGCAGCAGGTGAAAGCAGCGTTAACTTGGAGGAATAGAGGTCCTATCAACTTAGAAGTAGATGCAGTTGCAAAAAGAAGACCAAGGGCTCAGAAAGGAAAAAAAAAATGGGGAGAAAACCGATAGACCTGAAGCTGAGGTAACCTCAGTGGTAACTAGGAAGAGACAAAATGGGAGGACTTGAACTTGAGGAGAGTGAGAAGTCAAACCCTTCACTCCTGCAGGGAATCAGCCTAGTGCCCATTTGAAACAATGGATTTTGGCAGCCCAAAGCAGGGTTCAGATTTTCAGAGTCATATACTATATAACACCCAGACACAGTGAAGGAAAGTTGTACGCAATAATAAATAGTCAGATCTGCCTGTTCCTTGTTCACTTGACTCCACTCCTCTGTATTCACCTGAGTCACTTTTTCAGAATCCCTGTTAATGTGTGCTGAAGATAAAGAGCCATTACCTTTTGCCCGGCACTACATCTTCCTCGCATATCCAGTGCTGTATCTCCCTTCACCATTACTACCCTGTAATTGTAATTTCTTCTTTTGTCAGCGGCTGAGACATTCTCATCTGCATCAGAGCGAATTTCTATATATTCAATATCTGAAAACGGGAAGGAGACAGTTTTTGCATTATCAAAAATCTTCAAAAATATCATAGGATTAATGGGAAATGAGAGGTATAGTATGTAGTAACAACAGAAATACAGTTTAGAACTCCCACTGATAGATCCACCCTGGAAATTAATTTTTCCAAAATGGAAGGAATGAACTTACGCACTTCCCCTGTCTGAAAGAAACCTAATCTTTGGAAAACACAGAAAAGTGAAAATTAACTCAATTTATCCTGCAAGTTACTATATAATGTGCAATTAAAATATTATAGCAGTGAAAAACAGATACAGACTTTAGAATGGAACCAGCTATTTCCCATCTTGTGAACACTCTTCCATATGCTATACTCAGTATCAATTGGATCCATATGGGTAAAACTTAAAAAAAATTATTACATACCTTGTCCTCTGTAAATGCTTCGCCACAGGTCCCGAATTATTTTGTTGATTTCTTCCATTTTCATGCTATGAAATGTCATTATTGCTCTAAAAAACAACAGCAAAAAAGGCAAGTTGTTAGAGATGCAACCATGGGCTGCTATGGACTACTAGGGGCTTTAAGGCAGTGGCAGCTTCCTTTCCATTCCCTTAATATTTTTACTAAAAATAGAAAATACTAGTTTATTTTGGATGGAGAAGTACCTAAAGAGTAACAACATGCCATTGCGTAAACAATTCTATGCTCACAAACAGCTCAGTGTTAAGAAGTAGGAAAGTAATGATGACATATATTTGCAGTCACTCAATGGAGAATGACTTTACCTGACTTTTTAAGAGATTTATGATTTATATGTGAGATTTATCTTCAGGCTGACACCAAGAAGATGAATCTGATGTTAAATTTTCCAGAACAGAATGTTACTCTTTGGCACAGT
Organism: Mystacornis crossleyi; assembly: GCA_013400655.1. Lineage (NCBI taxonomy): Eukaryota > Metazoa > Chordata > Aves > Passeriformes > Timaliidae > Mystacornis > Mystacornis crossleyi. Next base: position 43,630 of record VYZQ01019311.1, read on the forward strand.
CGCCCAACAGGGCAAACAGCAGGACAGGAGAACCTGAAGTCTCCTCAGAGCAGAGAATTCCTATTGAGAATATAATTTGAAATTAAGCAAACAAGCATCATGACAAGAACTACTTTTCTCTTTAGCAGCAAGAGTAACACAGGATGTCATTAATAATTTTAAATTTAATTTCTCTGGTTAACATAGCAGCACGACTTTAGCTCATTAACAGATGAAATGTTACAAAGCACTCAGAAAAGGACAGGACACTGCATTTCTAACTTGGCTTTTTACAGAAAAGCTACCCTGTAATGAAAAAAATGCTCGCTCACTTTACGGCAATATGGTCTTCTCTCAAAAAATGTGGTGGAAATAAAACATCCTTCTGCAATGGATTTTTACATATGCTATTTCTACGTTTGCTCTTCCACCTGTTCTGGGGAATACTGAGGTATCAACTCCAATAAGTTTTGTTAAGTAAGAATGAAGTGTTTTCAACTATTTACTTAACCCCAAGAATGCATTCCTCATCAATATTTATCATAAACCTCTAAATAAAGTCAATAAAGATCATCTGATAGCATGGAACACCCAAAATGTTGGTTTTCCCAGCCACAGATACAGGTTTGGCCATTAGAGTTAGCATTTTGTCTCACTGATTTTTCAGACGATTACCGCTAAGTGATGCTTATCTATTTTTCTTGAAATTACAAGACTGTTTTCCTGTTTAGCCTTAAATAGAAACAATAGATGATTTGATACCATACAAAAAAAATTTTAAAAGGAAATTCTTGGAGTGCATTTCCATTACAGCTGAAAGGGAAGATTACACATGCTCTGAACAAGTTAGATCTTCGCACAATAAATTTTGGATTAGCTTAAATTCTAGCATTATGTTTATTTAATGTTATTATCAGACTAGCTTAGAACAGGGTTCCTTCCAGAATGTGCTTTCAACTTGGAAAGTTTTAATTTATTTTGTTTCTCTTCTTGACCATTATGCTGCATCGTCAACCACATAATTACTCTTCTGTGCTCCTTTTTCCAGCACTACTAAACCCTTTTAAATAGAAGGCCAGAATGCCATACTTTATTCAAGACATTGGTGTATTGAGAATTCCTACAGTGGCCAAAATATTTCTCTTTCTTTCTTTCTTTCTTTCTCTTTTTTCATTCCTAATATTCATCTTTCTGCCACTGGGCACTGGTTTTCTATTTCCTGAAATGTATCCACCAATTCCAAAATCCTACCCCATTGTCCATCAAGCTGTTCACTGCTATTCCATCATTACAAACACAAACAGCATTTTTAGGGAGCTGTATGTTTTATTTTGTATATGGCTAAAAATTCTGAGATGCCCTTTTTGGCCAGTCAGTCCAAGACTAGCAAACAAGCTTCCAGAGGAAACAGAAACAAGCACAAATTTGCTAAACTTTCCATCAAATGCCAGACATGTTTCTTATGATCTTACCTTCTTTAACCACCCACACTGGAAAAGGGGAAAAAAACCCTCTATATTGTAATATTCTTTAAAATACAATTATTTACCTGAGAAGATATCATGGGAAACAAGAAATCTACCTGGCATATCTTATTCATGTTAAGATATGACCAGAAGATTACAAAATATATTGCTATAGAAATGAAAGTAGAAGGGCCCAGGTTAAAAATGAAGGAATTAAACATTGATTTCACCTTTCCTTATCCTAACATGTACAACCAAAACTCCAAATAAGTCTTACAGAGACTTGGGAATACAAATATCAGACTTACCTATGACTATTAAATTCCAGTTATTACCATCAATGCATTTAATATATGTACATTACAGACATTAACTTACAAATTTCCTACATCATACCAATCCTGTGCAGTTTCCTGTATAGTTTCATTAATACGCTTAGGAAGTTCTATTTTACATTTTCTTAATATTTAAATGTCAGAATTTATAAAGGGAAATTATTATATATCTCAAGGAATTGTATCGATTTCCTATTTCTAAGTTACCCTGAAAGCCTGAAATTGAAAGCTTATCAATACTAATAAAGATGAAAACATTTAAGAATCACACTCATGTGACAATACTTACTTATCAAGAGCCTTATAATAAAGGTCCAGATCTTTGTTCACCAGCTCTGTTGTTCTCATGACAATCATCATGTCCCTGTATTTTTCCTCTGCATCTTTGAACTGTGGCTCTCTGAGCTCCTTTCTAAAGCGAACAATCTCCTCCTCAAACCCACGCTGGCGGCCAAGTGCAACGTGATGGTTCCTTTTCAGAGATTCTATTTTCTCCTCCAAATGTTTTTGTTCACTGTGAAACCATCATTGATACACAAGTATTTTGTATTTAGTGTTTC
>VYZQ01019311.1:63878-80055 GCA_013400655.1 Mystacornis crossleyi
CCCGCCACTCGAGCGCAGCCGAGCTGAGCCCGCCGCGGTGCCGCGCTCCCGGCCCGGCCGACCCCTTTCCCCCCAACCCCGCGGTCACCTCCACCCGCCGCCGCCGCCGCCGTCGTCCCACGCCCCGGCAGGCCCCGCGCCCGGCCCGCCCCGGCCATGGCGACTCCGCCCGCCGCACTCGCACCGCCTATCGGGCGGTTTGACGGCTCTGGGCCCGCGGAGCTTCTTAGGAGTACCCGCACCGCGTCCGGGATGCGGAGTCCTCTAAGGGTTCAGAAAGGAGTGACGGAGTTTTAAGGCGATATCGTGCTTTAAGCCTAGCTGGAAATTACAGAATCACAGAATAAGCTGAGTTGGAAGGGACCCACAAGGGTCAAGTCCAACTCTTGGCCCTGCACAGCACCATTCCTGAGTCACAGCATCAGCCTGAGAGCCTTGTCCAAACGCTTCTTCAGAACTGTCAGGCGTGGTGCTGTGACCACTTCCCTGGGGAGCCTGTTCAGTGCCCCAACACTCTCTGGGTGAAGAACCTTTTACTGATAAACAACGTAAACCTCCCCTGACACAACTATAGGTCATTCCCTCAAGTCCTGTCACTGGTCACTACAGAGAAGAGGTCAGTGTCTGCTGCTGTACCCTGCTGCAAGATCTCCCCTCAGTCTCATGCAGGCTGAAAAGACCAAGTACCCTCATGCACTCCTCATATGGCTTCTTCTCCAGACACTTCCTGATCCTCATTGTCTTCCTTTGGACATTCTCTAGCTTAATGTCTGTCTTATATTGTGGTGATGAGGCACCNCGCAGCCGAGCTGAGCCCGCCGCGGTGCCGCGCTCCCGGCCCGGCCGACCCCTTTCCCCCCAACCCCGCGGTCACCTCCACCCGCCGCCGCCGCCGCCGTCGTCCCACGCCCCGGCAGGCCCCGCGCCCGGCCCGCCCCGGCCATGGCGACTCCGCCCGCCGCACTCGCACCGCCTATCGGGCGGTTTGACGGCTCTGGGCCCGCGGAGCTTCTTAGGAGTACCCGCACCGCGTCCGGGATGCGGAGTCCTCTAAGGGTTCAGAAAGGAGTGACGGAGTTTTAAGGCGATATCGTGCTTTAAGCCTAGCTGGAAATTACAGAATCACAGAATAAGCTGAGTTGGAAGGGACCCACAAGGGTCAAGTCCAACTCTTGGCCCTGCACAGCACCATTCCTGAGTCACAGCATCAGCCTGAGAGCCTTGTCCAAACGCTTCTTCAGAACTGTCAGGCGTGGTGCTGTGACCACTTCCCTGGGGAGCCTGTTCAGTGCCCCAACACTCTCTGGGTGAAGAACCTTTTACTGATAAACAACGTAAACCTCCCCTGACACAACTATAGGTCATTCCCTCAAGTCCTGTCACTGGTCACTACAGAGAAGAGGTCAGTGTCTGCTGCTGTACCCTGCTGCAAGATCTCCCCTCAGTCTCATGCAGGCTGAAAAGACCAAGTACCCTCATGCACTCCTCATATGGCTTCTTCTCCAGACACTTCCTGATCCTCATTGTCTTCCTTTGGACATTCTCTAGCTTAATGTCTGTCTTATATTGTGGTGATGAGGCACCACACAGCCACTGGTTTGATCTCCCTCTCCTCCCCCCCAGCCTCGGTGGAATGGGGAGAAGAGTCAACTCTAAAACTTGTAGGTTGAGATAAGAGCAGTTTAATAACAGAAAACAAAGGAAACTACAGCAGTAATGGTAAATAATAATAATAAAAATAAATAGGAAAAAAACCCCAAATAATTGATGCCAAATAAAATTGCTCACCACCTGCTGATTGTTGCCAGACCCTTTCCAGGTAACTCCCCAATTTATGTACTGGACATAACATTCCATGATGTGGAATGTTTGGGTCACCGTCCCGGCTTGGCCAGTTTGGGTCACCTGTCCCGGCTGTGCTCCTTCACTGTTTCTTTTCTGTGCCTCCTCACTGGCAGACCATGAGACACCAAAAAAAAATTCCTTGACTTAGGATACAACAACTTAGAAAAAAACGAAACATCAGTATACCATCAACATTATTCTCATTCTGTATCCAAAACAGAGCACTGTACCAAAAACTGAGAAGAAATTACCTCCACCTCAGCTGAAACCAAGACAGGCAGTTTTAGGGACTGCAGGAAAGTTCCAGATGATCAGGGGTAGGAAAGGGGATCACTCCCTTTGGCTAGCCAAGTTCATTTCTCTCTGGGGCCAACAGAGCTCCTTGCCCCCTTGTTCCAGTCTTCTTCCACATCCTCTTCCTATTTGCTCCCTATCCCCTATTCATCATCCAGTTAGAAAAAAGTCCAAACCAGAGGACTGTCCCTTCCTCCTGCTTCTCTGGAGCTTTGTTATCCTGCTCCTGAGGACCAGCAGTCCCACCACGGCCAAATATAGAGTCAGGATGCACATGCCATGCACACCCTAACCTTGACCCAGCAGCCCCTGGCCAGCTGGGAGCCATCTCAGGTTCAAGCCAATGGCATTGGGAATCTAATTTATCTACAGATTCAGCCAACTCTGAAATTGATTAATAATTTGTCAGCATATTTTAGTGCTTACGGTATTTTCTTCATGAAGGAAAACAGCACAACTAGTTCTTGTGTCAGATCAAGTTTATGGTTAGGTAACAGAGGCAAACTTTCGAAAACAGCCCTTTGTGCTCAATCTCAGCATCATCTGTAATTAAAATGAGTAACAGAGATGATAGGTGAGGTAAGTCTGGACCTTATCAGAAACTGGTAACCAGCAGGTGGTTTTGTGGCCAACAGTTCAGGCTTTCACTACAGTTGTACTCTGGTGATAATCCTACCTCTTATGAGTGCAAAAACGGTTCACAAAACATGAGCTACAGGGACTTCAGATTTTGAGACAAGAAGAAATTAGTGTCCATATTGGCAGAACAGTCTGTAAAAATATTGCCAAAGTTCACAACCATCTTTGAGAAACCAGTACAACCCCTCTGGAGAGATGACACCAGATTACATTCCATTTGTGTGTCACCTCCTGCCNAGCACCATTCCTGAGTCACAGCATCAGCCTGAGAGCCTTGTCCAAACGCTTCTTCAGAACTGTCAGGCGTGGTGCTGTGACCACTTCCCTGGGGAGCCTGTTCAGTGCCCCAACACTCTCTGGGTGAAGAACCTTTTACTGATAAACAACGTAAACCTCCCCTGACACAACTATAGGTCATTCCCTCAAGTCCTGTCACTGGTCACTACAGAGAAGAGGTCAGTGTCTGCTGCTGTACCCTGCTGCAAGATCTCCCCTCAGTCTCATGCAGGCTGAAAAGACCAAGTACCCTCATGCACTCCTCATATGGCTTCTTCTCCAGACACTTCCTGATCCTCATTGTCTTCCTTTGGACATTCTCTAGCTTAATGTCTGTCTTATATTGTGGTGATGAGGCACCACACAGCCACTGGTTTGATCTCCCTCTCCTCCCCCCCAGCCTCGGTGGAATGGGGAGAAGAGTCAACTCTAAAACTTGTAGGTTGAGATAAGAGCAGTTTAATAACAGAAAACAAAGGAAACTACAGCAGTAATGGTAAATAATAATAATAAAAATAAATAGGAAAAAAACCCCAAATAATTGATGCCAAATAAAATTGCTCACCACCTGCTGATTGTTGCCAGACCCTTTCCAGGTAACTCCCCAATTTATGTACTGGACATAACATTCCATGATGTGGAATGTTTGGGTCACCGTCCCGGCTTGGCCAGTTTGGGTCACCTGTCCCGGCTGTGCTCCTTCACTGTTTCTTTTCTGTGCCTCCTCACTGGCAGACCATGAGACACCAAAAAAAAATTCCTTGACTTAGGATACAACAACTTAGAAAAAAACGAAACATCAGTATACCATCAACATTATTCTCATTCTGTATCCAAAACAGAGCACTGTACCAAAAACTGAGAAGAAATTACCTCCACCTCAGCTGAAACCAAGACAGGCAGTTTTAGGGACTGCAGGAAAGTTCCAGATGATCAGGGGTAGGAAAGGGGATCACTCCCTTTGGCTAGCCAAGTTCATTTCTCTCTGGGGCCAACAGAGCTCCTTGCCCCCTTGTTCCAGTCTTCTTCCACATCCTCTTCCTATTTGCTCCCTATCCCCTATTCATCATCCAGTTAGAAAAAAGTCCAAACCAGAGGACTGTCCCTTCCTCCTGCTTCTCTGGAGCTTTGTTATCCTGCTCCTGAGGACCAGCAGTCCCACCACGGCCAAATATAGAGTCAGGATGCACATGCCATGCACACCCTAACCTTGACCCAGCAGCCCCTGGCCAGCTGGGAGCCATCTCAGGTTCAAGCCAATGGCATTGGGAATCTAATTTATCTACAGATTCAGCCAACTCTGAAATTGATTAATAATTTGTCAGCATATTTTAGTGCTTACGGTATTTTCTTCATGAAGGAAAACAGCACAACTAGTTCTTGTGTCAGATCAAGTTTATGGTTAGGTAACAGAGGCAAACTTTCGAAAACAGCCCTTTGTGCTCAATCTCAGCATCATCTGTAATTAAAATGAGTAACAGAGATGATAGGTGAGGTAAGTCTGGACCTTATCAGAAACTGGTAACCAGCAGGTGGTTTTGTGGCCAACAGTTCAGGCTTTCACTACAGTTGTACTCTGGTGATAATCCTACCTCTTATGAGTGCAAAAACGGTTCACAAAACATGAGCTACAGGGACTTCAGATTTTGAGACAAGAAGAAATTAGTGTCCATATTGGCAGAACAGTCTGTAAAAATATTGCCAAAGTTCACAACCATCTTTGAGAAACCAGTACAACCCCTCTGGAGAGATGACACCAGATTACATTCCATTTGTGTGTCACCTCCTGCCCTGTAGCTGCCTCGGTATGACTCAGTTGTTCAGCAGCGCAATGCTTTCTCTATGGCAACACTTTTCCACATTGCTTTTAGATGATGCATGGATCATACCCTGATTCTGTAGCCAGTCTGACTTCTGGAATATTCTCTGAAAGTTGATGATTAGGAGACAGTTATTGGCATTGTTTCTGGTAAGAGTTTTCTGTTTCACACACACCATTTTCCCACCAATATGAAATCTATTCTCTAAATATTGTGTGTGTTTATGCTGCTGTGGGATGGTTTAGTGGGAATGATTTCTTCACTTGTGATCATTCTCCTTTGACCAGCACAGTTAACAGCTTTTCAGAGTCTATAAATCTATGAATATGAGTGTGAACATGAAAGGCTGAGGAGCAGAAGGGACAACCTCAGTCACTCTTTCCTGCAACATTTACTGTCGTGTCATCCCTTCTAGAAATCTGTCAGTCTGTTTGGAACATTAGGTAGAAGAACAAACAGCGGTTAAACACTTTTATCTTTCCAGTCTAAACTAGTATAAGAGCAGCCAAATGCTGATTTCTGTGGAGGAATGGAAGTATATCTTGTACTGTTTCTACATGCTCTTCTAGGAGCTAAACATTTACATCTGGGGACCTCTGTGTTTCTTTGGCTGTGGCCTGACAACAGGATGTTCCATAAGTTTAGTGTTAAAAGCTTTAACAAGCTTTTAACATCAAAAGATCCTTTCAAGATGGCTTTTTAAACTTGTAGTTGTGCTTTTCTTGTGGAATTTTAGGACAAAAATTTAAAAACAGTATTAAAAAACTTAGTTAAGCATTGTTTTCAACAAAACTTAAACAGATCTGCTCATGAAATTATGTGTTGAGAAACTGATAATTCAATGTGCATAAGATCTCTGTTTCTGGGCCTCTCAAGCAGGTAGCTATGGAAAACCAGATGACTCTTCTCACGTTGTTGAACGATTTGTCCAATTTTGCTGGAAAATTGTAACCTTTTAATGAGTGAGTGTTACCCTCTCCATAAGCCCTTGCCAGTCATCTGAAAGTAGGTTTCAGCCATTTATAAGCACTTTGGTTTTTTTCAGTAGATAGAGTTTTTCCACTTCCGTTAAGGGACAAGGTTTTCACCTGATGCCGGGACAGCTACTTCCAGCCATTAATACCTGCCATGCTTTCACTGCTGGGCTGTCCATTAAACCCATGCCCTTTCCAGCCATGTGTTCTATGCTGGATTTCCCCAAACAATGAGGGTATGGGAAGAAGGGTAAAGAATCCCAACTGGTTAAGTGGTGTTGGGGTCTGTGTATGTCTAAGAAGTTGCAGGTATTTTTTACTCAGCCTCAAACTGCAGTTCATGTTAGAAAATCCCACTGAACAAAGGATGGCATATTACTGAGTGGGATGTAAAAACTACATAGCTTTTCAGATCTCCATCTCTCTGATTATGTGATGCAAAAGTAAGAATAGAACCACATAAAAATCTGTGTTACAGAAGGAATGCTCCTATTTCCTGTGATGAGTTTTTGATACCATGTAAGAAATTGACATCTCTTATCTACAAAGGTATTTTCCCCTTACTTGATGTCAGAAGGAAGGAAACCCCCAACCTGTCCCCAGTGAGGCATCCCACAGTGCCGATGATAACTCACACTATGGTCTTGTGCCTTTTCCTATATGAGAAAACTTTCCCTTTCATCTAATATTCAACGTGTATGCGGGTATATATAGCCAGCGTATGGTGCATAAATCAAACACAGCTTTCCTTGAACCCAAAATGCTGTTGCTCTGTATCTTCTTGGTGAGTTGCTGCTTACCTGGCTCAATGGGAGGTGCAATAGAAGAATTTCAAGCAAACCTCAAGGCTCTAGTGGCTCTAGCAAACAAAGAGGTGGGTAGCTATCTCTTTTTCTTCATTTCCTACAGTTCTTTTGATGGAAATATAAAATGAAGTCTGGGCTAGTTTCAACTCTAGTTTGCATGTCCGGTGTTTTGTTTGTTAAAGTTGAGATGCTCAAGGCACTGCGTGTCAAGCTTTCCTCAGAAGCTGGTGCTGTAATTGTTTCCCCAAAGGAAGTTCAGAAATAGAAAACCTGATGAAGATGATATGTAGTTAGAGATGTTTAACAACGTGGCAGTCACTTAGAGGAGAAATACCTTCTAACAGTATATTATTTTTTAAAATTTTAGTTCTTTCTTCCGGTACCCCAGGGGAAATTTCAGGTAAGACTTTCAAACTTCTTTATTCTGCTGTTGTTAATTATTTGAAAAATGATGATGCTTTGTAGCAGATATTGAGGGAAAGAGAGTTAGACTACTAAAAAAGACTGAATCTCACTAAAAAGGAATATATATGCTAATGATTCATGGGCAGTTCTGTCAAATTCAGTGAACTTCCTTCTATGGAAAGCTATGGAAATAAATAACCAATTCTGTGACCATAGTCTCTGGGACTTGGTTTTACTCCTGCTGAAGGCAGTCTCAGGAGTTCTTGCAGAGAGATTACTACTGGAGCTGTTCTCAACATTACTGCATGAGGTGTGGACCCTGAACATCACTTGCTGTCATTTAGAACAAAAGGTGGTGAATGGGGTTAGTACTTGAAGCATTAAAATGTTCTTACCTTTTGGCAAACAAACAGTTGAGTGTTATAAAGCATCATAAAGTTTGTGTCTGAAGGAAGCACTTTGTTGGCACAAGAAGTTATTGCCCACAACCTTGTTGATCAGTGGTTTCAGTTTGTGGTCTGCAGATTTCTCAAGTTTTGTGAACTGAAAAAAGGTTCATGAAAAATTATTAGGAACAGCCAGCCTGTTGTTTTAGAGGAGAAATATTCAGAACTTGCAGCTTTAAAGAAGGTTAAGATATAGACAGAGGAGTAAAGTGCTTCTGTTGTATGTGGAAGATATAGCTGGGAGAGGGATTTTGCAGATCTAACATCCTCAGGCTACTCAGTGTGGTTTTGATAAAACTGCAACCCCAATGGATTTTAGTCTGCTTTTAAAATTGTTCTCTCTGTTTTCCTTTATAACAATTTAAAAAATGTGTTTCTTTTCTCTCCTGCTGTAGATTTTTTATCAAACCCCAGAAAATATAGGAAAGTACTTCTTTCTGTATTTGTACTGAAATAGAGTAGACAATAGGCAATTTCTGTTTCTGCTATGCATGCAAACAGTTCTTGAATTTACTGAAAGATAAAAGTCAACTCATTTGGCAGAATATAATTTTGCTGTTGATTTTTTTTTAGTGCCATCATATTCCATGTCAACTTGAAAGAACCATAGAAGGACTGAAACTGTCCTTTAAGAATAATCCAGCAAGAACTCATATTTCTCTAATGGAGAAAAACATGGATCACATAACATCAACTTTAAAGAAACCAGTAAGTTTCTCATGAATTATAGTTATAGAATCATGGAATGGTTTGGGTTGGAAAGGACCTTAAAGCTCATCTAGTTCCAATTACCCTGGCTGGATTGGGGACACCCTAGGTAAAAACATGAAATTACATGAATGTATCACTCACTTTTTTTCAAAACATGAAATTAATGATCTCAGCATCCTGGCCAACTAAAGCTAAATTTTGCTTTAGCAAAATTTTGATGCTGTCTCTGCATACCCTTAGTTTTGCAGTGTTTCTCATTATGGCTGCTGCTCAGCAGTGGTTTTACAGAAAATACCTGAATTCATTGAGTCTGAATGGGAGTTAGAGTTTCCTAAAAGATGCATCACCTGTAGATGAATCCTAGGACTTGTCATTAGCCAGGACACTAATAAGAAAAGGCCCTAAGCCACACGTCAGTAAGCAAAGTCAGCCAGGAAGAAGTATTCCCGATACTCAAATGTCTTGTCTCTGTTCCTTCATGCAGAGCTATCTTTCCTTCTGATTAAACATCCCCTTGAACAACCACTGACAGCTTCTCAGCAATATGTTCTTCTCCTTTCCTGTGTTATTTTGTATTACCTGTTGCTATTATCGTTGTTGCAGCAGCCTGAGAACATCAGATCCTGTCCAATGAGAGAGCTGCCCCGACAGACAGCCCTGAAGCACTTCACAAAATACTTCCAGAAGGTGCACGAGAACTGCTGGGAGTCCTGATGACAGATGTTGGCACCCCAAATACTTGGAGACAACTCTTACCCAACACTAGAGCTGGTTCTGATGGAAGACAGAGCACCAGGAAGAGACACCACAATGTTAATACGAATGTTTCATATATGAATTGTCAGATATTTATGCCTTATTGCAAGTATTAATGTATTTATTTAATTTATAGAGAGCTTTTATATTTGTATAGAGTCCTAATATTCAAAGTGATAATGAATAAAAGAACTTAAAATTATTAATTATATTGTGGAGGTTATTCACTATAATAACTGGAGTATAAGTCAAGGCTATATAAGTGAAATCAAAAGATATACAGATTAAGTGTCATATCCATTGATGTGCTCTTCTGCAGGCACTTACAAAATTGTCAAATACCTATCATCTGAAAGCAGGAATAAAAAGGAGAGACGGCTGTCTTTTATATATGTGCATAATTAAGTTTGAGAACAACTGTTTCCCTGTAATTCTACAACATAATTGCAGTGCAGTATACCTGCATGATACAGGTTCCTTTTTTAATTAATATATTTAGTGTGTGAGAAGATCATATTTATTTTAATATTACTCCAAATTTATTTTCAACCCATGATATCTTCAAATTTTGTAGTAGAGTTAGGAATTAATGTTGTTGGCTCAGTGACAAGCCAAAACAAAACCCTGAACAGGTCTCTGGGTTATTGCCATAGAAGTATAGTGATAATTATCAAACAGAAACAATGGTCGTAGCAAAGGCTGCCTAATTTAGGCTGGATTTGTTTGTTTGGTTTTTCTTCTCAGGATTGCCTAAAGCTGTATTTTTTATGAAGTGAAGAATGTGTTTAACAAGTCACTCTTCCTAAATAAAAATACGACATTTTTCTGGAACTTGAAGTGTCAGAGGAAAACAACACTTTTGCTAGTGTATGGAAGCATAGCATGAATTCCAAATGAAGTGCAGTGGATTCACTTAGCTGGCTTTTGGGGCATGAAGCAGTTTGAGGACCTGCCCAGCTAGACATTGTGTAACTTTTAAGTGAAAAATACTTGGCATAGATATATTTTTGGGAAGTCATAGCCCATCTCTACTGAAATAAACAATAGCATTAAGTAATTGAGCATAATTATGTCCAAGAAACTATCTGGTTTGTGATGATTGTAGCAGATAGACAAGATTTTACAAGAAATGGAAGGGTGTAGAGCAAAGAGATTCCCATCTTGGTGACTGAGAAAAGCCAGGATGAATCCAGACATTGGTATTGGCAGTGTGACAGTGGCTAATCCAATCAGTCTTGAAATTAATAAATCTTATCCAGAGCAAGCAAAGAGAGCAGTAAAGAGGAAACCTGGAGAATGCTGTCCCACAAAGCCATGCCCACGCCATTAGTCACTGCCGGAGGTTTAGCAAGAGCAGACAAGAGCAAAACAATGACCTTTGAATGTGCAAACATGAGAAGGCACTCCAAACAGGGCCCTTCTGACACAGCTCCCAAAGAATCAAAAATGCATCCAGAGGAACACAAGAAGCCTGTCTCACACAGAGGAGATATTTAAGTACATCAACATCAGCTCTCACAAGTAACTGTAAATGAAGCACAGCTGCTAAAATTGAGGCAAGGCTGGGAAGCATCACTTTTTTCTAGTATTTTATGTTTCACTCCAGCTTTCTGCATAAAACTGAAAAGTAGGAGCAAAGGCAGCATTTTACCACAAAGTTTGCAGAAACTCTATAATCTTAATCAAAACAAACCCTTTTCAACCAACCATTGCTGCGTGATTGTAATATTAACACAGGTCATGCTAAGAGCTCATCTTTCCTTCCAAAGCATGCTAAAACCTCCTGTAAGTGTGAGCTATAATGTGCTATACCTGCATTGGGGACAATGCTGCTCACTCACACCAAGCTAAACCTCACAAGACAGGCACAGACAAATGCTACTAAGTGCTTAAATCACCAGACTGGAGCTTAATTAACTAATTAAGCAGAAGACATCTGTATTTATAGTCACACAACTTTGCATAAGCTCAGCTCATACTTTAAAGTGTATTCTTTCACTATTCCATCTCATTACCTTGTGGTGGGTCCATCCACACAGCAAAATCTCTTTTCTTTCCATTTTGTTCTTCTGGAAATGTTTTATTTCCTGCATTAGCACAGGTTAACAGAGTTTGGAGCACATATAATTCTTGTTTTATGCTCTGTGCTCTTCAGGAAAAGCAGTTCCAGGATGGTAAAAGAATTTAGAATCCTTGGGAGCATTCTAAAATAGCCCGAGTGGCAGAAATGGATTTTTAGTTTGCTGACAACATGGTGCATTATCCATTGACCATGCTGTCAACCTATTGGCAAGTCATTTCAAAAGAGAAAAGAAAGGTGCTTTTTCAAACCAGAGTCATCCAGGCACATAAAAAAGGTTTTTAGGAGCCCTGGCAGGGAAAGGCTGCATACACAAGAGCAGAGGAAGTTGCAAGACTGGCTGTACAACTTTAAAATTCTCATGCAATATACACAACGTTGTTTACCCTGTGAGTGAAAAGGAAAAGCCTTTTAAGGCTTTCATTTTCAGGATGAATAGGCAAAAAACCCACCCAAACTGAGGCAGAGCCTGCTCTCAGGAAGGTCTCGCTGAGTGCAGAGGGCAGCCGGTGCCGAGGCAGGCTCTTACTGCAGGGTGTGATGCTGCGGGAACTGAAACCCAGTGCATCGCTGCCACCAAAAAAAATCAGAAAACAGAGGAACAAAATATTTAGGGACAAATATACTGAGTGGTTTAGGCTAAAAAAATCATAATCACAGGTTTCTGAGCTCCTACAAGTTTCATTTCCTGGTGAGGAAAGCAAAAGGATTTTAGAAAACAGAAGAGACGCTAAAGCTGCCGGAAGGAAGTCCTGAGATCTGAAGCGATAAGCATCCCACCACTGTTCCTCTGCCTTGGCACTTCAGGGAGATACATGACAATGGATTAGGGTTTTTTTAAACATTTCGCTATTCTGGCTACCATTCCACTGGCATTTCCCATGATGCTTAAAAGCTTTCTAATACAGTCTGGGCCAGCCAGCAGTTGTGCCTTTGCTCCAGCCCAGTGCAGAGAGTGAGCAGCAGATGACATCTACCTTTTGTCCGAGTCCTGAGCAACAGTTCCTTCCTTTGTCTTTTGTCTTCTGCCTTTATTTTTCTCTATAGGAAGCATCCCATTTTGTGCTCAGTCAAGCTGGTCTTAGAGTAGGATCTGACAGAGTCCCATGGACAGCAGTGTCCAGTGGTAAAAGGAACCTGTGAAAAAATGGCCAGATATTGCACATATTGTTTCCAGAAAGCAGTCACTCCCACAGACTGTCAGAGAACTGTAAATAAAATTCTTCCCAACGGCCTGTTTCCTAGGAAAAGGTTTTATTTCATGTAATTTAGCTCAAAACCAGTCTTCATTAAATTTCACAATTTCCCTGGCTTGGAACTGGCCTTTGAGGAATCATCAGGGCAGTTTTGGGGCAGAGATGCTCCAGGAGCAGCACTATGGAGCAGCACTACTTTGGGATGCAAGAACTAAGTCCAGGCATTTATCTTTGCTGTCCATTGTAGGAAGCAGGAATTCTGCTCACTGCTAGAGCATCCAGAAATGTACATGTACCTTGCTGTATCAGCCACCCTCACAAGGGGCACATGCTGTTGGAAGGCAGCAAAAAGCTAAAGAATAATTTGTTAAATATGGTGGATATGACTCCCTCCTAGTGACCTGCTTTTTGCACTCACCTGGCTTCTCTCCATTACTGTTTGCTACAAGTGAAAGTATCACTAAAGGTTAAAACAGTTTCTACAACTCCAGGAGATTGGATGAGTTTGAGGATCAGAAAATTTGTCGGGATAAGAGAAAACTCCCTTTCAAATGGATTGCTTTAAGCTAAGTTCCCAGCACAAAATATTGAAACATAACCATGTGAGAAAGCATTCCAGAGCATCCAGAGCATCTCTCCAGGAGCTGTTCCCTGGTTTCCAGAAATTTCCATTTTCTTGAGCCTGGCAGGCTAAGGGAGGCAGAAGATACTGCACCATAGCAGTGCTGCATTTTGTACTCACACCAGTAAAGAAACCTTATCTGAGCATTTTAACTTCACGTGTACCTACAGGAAAGAGCAAAACCAGCTCCTACAAAGAGTTGCAGCTCAGTTTTTATGAAGCATTCACTGAGTCCATCAACCTAGTGCAGGCACATACCTGCAGGAATCATCACAATTTCTTGATGCAAATAAGCCCTTGCCAGGGATGATCCCAGCTGGCATCAGCAGCACCTTGCACAGCCTTTAGGATAACTTTGTTTTCACACTCAGCATCATCTGATTATTTTCTTAAATAATATTCCTAAACCGGCTCTAATGTGAACACCTATCACACTCTGACTCCCACTGAAATGCCTTTTTCATTAGTATCAAAAGTCATGAATTAACTGATTAATTAGATTATTTACTCACTTCCATCCTCCTGATCATTCCAAATTGAAAGAGAGACACTTTGGATAAATCCAGCAGTGTGGACTTCCACTTGCTGTCTGATACTCCAGTCTCCAGAGTTTCTTCTGAAATGTTTTCTTTGCTTATTCTTATTCCTATTCCTACCAATTCTATTTGTATTTGTGGTGCCTTCACTCTGCTCATACTCCCAGATCAGACAAATTCCAGAATTATAGGTACCAGAGATGTACAGTATTGAGGTCAGGACACGTTGCTTACATTGCCTTTTTTTTTCTTTCATCCTCCTTCAGCTTCTTAACCCTGCATTCATGTTAAAAATGAAACCCCAAACCATCTGTACAATAATGAACCTGTCTGAAGATGGGACCATGATTTGTGTAGGGGCACTGAGCCAGCTTAGAGAGGAAAAACAGGCACTTGAGCAGTTCTGTTGCTTCAAGCAAAACAGGGAAAAAAGTGAAGGAAAAGAGGAAAAGGAAAAATCCCTGCATTGAAAAGTACAGTGGTTTTGGAATGTGTCACAAGAAGAGAGAGCAGTAAAACAGCATGCAGTGAAGGATCAATCTTGTTCCTCTGGAGCTGGGAAAAACTGAAAGACCAGCTCATGCTACTGCTATATTTAATAAAAATACCCGCGAATTCTTTGGAATGGGGAGTCATCTCTGCAGACTAAGTTTATCAAGGGGAAAAGAACAGTCATACAGGTCAAACAAAGTTCTGGGACAGTGCTGGGATTCTGCAGAAGTGGCTGCAAATACCAAATGCAAGAGAGGGAGGAAAAGAAAAAGCCTGAGACAAAATCTGTTGGCAGTTGTGCCGGCCAGGAATGGAATTGGAGACAGATGTCTCCAACTGCTCTCTGCACTAAGCAGCCCCGGTGCAGGGAGGTCTGAGGTGGGGGGAAACAGCTTTGCCTGAAAAACCAGTGTGAGTTTCAAGGAGACCAAAGGAACCAAGCTGTGGAACACCAAAAACACAGAGAGCCAAGAGTGGGGCTTAATCTTTTCAGTTGTATGGCTTACATATTCAGCCCAGGGGCAACTGGTAGCACCAGGCAGGTTCTTTGCCTTTGCATCTCCCAGAGATGCACTTATGCAGAGTCCACAGAATCACAGAGTTGTTTGAATTAGAAGGAGCCTTAAAGACCGTCTAGTTCCAAACCCCATGCCATGGGCAATGGAAGGGACACCTTCTGCTAGACCAGGTTGCTCAGATCCCCAACCCAACCTTGGTGTTGCACTTCCAGGGATGAGCTTTTAAAAAGTTTCTTCCTCATTACTTGCCACATTCCTACAAGGATACGATCCTCAGAGTCGTGTGATGAGAAAGTTCTACAGATGTGAAGTGTGGAAAAGCGTGAAGTGTGGAAAAAACCCTCATCTTGTTAGAGATGACAAACGGATACAGCAAAGCAGGCAGCAGCCAGCTTGCAGGTTAGCTTGAGCTGAGCCACATAACCACTACTGACCTTTGACTTCCCCAATTCAAAGTATTGAGATACTGAGATGCTTACTCTGAAATGCTGCGACATCAGATGCCATGAGTGCAGCCAGAGGATCTGCTCCTGCCTGGCAGACACAGGACTGCACTGCAGCCACCACCACTGCTGCCTTCAGTTCTGTAAAATAACATCATGCATTTTAAAAGGAAGTAAAAAAGTTTTTCCAGCTTCCAGGAAAAAGGAAAACACAAGTCACTGGCTGATTTGGCCAGGTAAGACACCACAATGCCTTCAATGAATGAATACCTTAGACCGGACCCTCACAAACTCTTCTCAGCTCTTGGCCAGAGAATGGGGCAGTAAGGGGACCACTGTCCTGACACAAAATCAACTCTGTCTTGACACAAAATCAACCGACTGTGCCCATGGGGTCCAGGCTGATGCGCTCAAGACACCCTGCATCCCTTCTTCACACCGAAAACGGGCCACTTTGCTGTGCCTATACCCAGGGCCACCCTGATGCTCCAGGGCAGTGGCTTCTCCTGCTGTAAATTAATTAACTCTTACAGAATACCTGCATTTTGTCAAAATTTTGCCACAAATATTGCACAAGTGCTGTAATTTTTCCTCTCTAGGCAATGGGCCATTTTCCATGGGGTTTTGTTGGTGTTTTTTTTCTTATACCAGTCTTTTTCCTATTGTCTAGCAGATGATCACACACTGTGAACATAGAAGCTTTGATTTCTAGAGAAGTGCTGTGGAGATGGCATCTGCTTGGTCATGCTTTGGGTCATTCTATGTTTTACTAATTTTCAAGTTGAAAAGCCACTCCTTATATATTTACTACCTACTTTCCATGGAAAAGCTGATTGGGTAAGGAGGCTGTCCCAAGGTTAAACACTAAATTTACTGGAACCTTTCTCTTCCGGAAAGTCTCAATAAATGTCTTTTTTTTTTTTTTTTTTTAAACCAGTTTTAAAATTCAATCTAAACAGTTATTTCCTTGTAGAGACCATAAAATGGAAGAGGACTGGTCCAGAACCACTTACAGGTTCTCTGAGCACATCAGGAGGATGAAGACCCATCTCTACCTTCTTTTGCTGGCTGCAGGCATCTCTGCTGCTCCCCAGATGAACAGCATGGCTGAATTATTGACACTGCTGCAGCAAATGTGTGAGGTGATGACAAAGGACATTCAGGTAAATTCAATTTCCATTTTTCTAAAGAAAAATTTAATATACTGAATCCTCTAATTCTTGAATATTTAATTTTTTTTGGAAGTAAAACAATCTATGTTTTTATCTATTATATTTTTATTAGCATTAATGAAGAAGATATTTGAAAGGCTGAATTA
>VYZQ01019312.1:7779-20029 GCA_013400655.1 Mystacornis crossleyi
TCCACCACCGCCACCTCGTCGCTCCAGCAGGCCGGGGTGGTTTGCTTGGATTAAATAATTTTTAATTTTTTTTTTCCTCTTTGCTCAGTGGCACAATACTGGAAAACATTTTGGGCAGAACCCCAGCGTGCTGCCAGCTTAAGATAAAGCTCTTTGCACCACATTCCATCATTAAAAATTACTGGAGAAGCTCCATAAAAAGATCACCTGTATTTGTGAACTGGATCAGGGTGCTAATTCTGCATCTCCCCACTTCTGACAGGCTGAAGAGAACTGAAAATTATTAGCCAAGCAAATTGACTGAAAACTTGATTAGCAGCTGGCAAAAGCCTTCAGACAAAGCTCAGAAACCTCTCAGAAGCTGAGAAAAATAATCCGCAAAGTGGAAATTATTTCAGTTCAGCTTTTGTAATGTTTCAGGTAAATGGGGAGATTTCCTATCTCCTTATCTACTCCAAGAATTGCCACATAAAGTGCAAAAAAAGGAAAAATGGAGATAGAGACTGATAGAATGGATGTTCCATATGGCAAGTCTGAAAAAATAACTGTTTCTACTAAAATCTGCCTTATTTAGAAGAATTAAACCAGAAATATCAGTATCTTCTTAGTTGTCCCCCTACACATAGCACTCAGATATTCATAAACAGAAAATTACTCAGTCCAAGGCCTCTATATATTCCTCTGCAATAAGTCGCTTCCATAGGTTTTCCTTCAACAATCAATATTAAATAAAATGAACCTCAATTTCAGGCAAACACAGGCAGAGTTACAAAATGAAACTGACCAAACACAGTGGGGAATGGGCATTTTTCACTGCAATGGACTGGGATGTAAAAGAACAAAAAAGTAGGATCTGATGTATTTCTACACCATCCTAAAAAAAATGCAATTTTTTAACTAATAAAACAGGATTGTAAATGCAAACATTCCTGGCTGGCGTCAAACCACAACCTTCTACGTCAAAATGAGATAATTCTCCAGCTGATTTAAACAGAAATCTTTGTTAATCATGGGAAATGTTCTTGTAATCTACTTGGTCCACGGCTGTTTAAAGAGTTTATAATCCATGGAGTATTACAGATAAAAATGGAAAATAGGTGTTTTCAAATGTAATTTGCCATATATTTAGGAAAAGAAAAAGGGTTTTGAAGAAAACACTGTCAGTCTCATTGCAGCTCTGAAGCAACTCTATGCACAGCTATAAGCACCTCTCAGAACATGTGCAGAAATCTCCAGAAGTTGAAATGGACATAATAAGAAAAACACTTTTAAGTGTAACAAATCCTTTGCGTTTAAGAGTGAACTGTTTTTCATTTTCAGAAAAATCTATTAAAGACAAGATTGAGAGGTAATTTCTTTCCACTGAAATCCCAAAGGCAGAATCTCAGGGTGGTGAGCTTGGAAGGGTGGCCCAAGCCCAACCAGAGGTTGTCCACACCCAGCTGAGTTTGGAATCCCACAAACCTGACGATGCCTGTGAACATAAAAACATTTCAGTACATTTAAATCCTGCTTACTTCTCCTGGGCTGGCTGCTGTGCCTCATAAGCTGCCACCTTAGCTCCCGTCCCTGCTGGTTTTGCTGTCCTTTGCCTTCTCTTTCTCCTCGGAGCTGGGTCCACAACGTCTGGGCTGCCCAGGAGGGAGGAATCCCTTGGTTCCGGCGCTGCCAAGTGAAAACCGCCCAAGGTCAAAAAAATTCTAACATGAAGTTTTTCAAGACAACCCTTAAAATATTTGTTTCTTTCTTTCTTAATAAAGTCTCTATACCACCAGGATGGCCACAGAACAGGGAGAAGTTTGGGACATAAAGGCAAGTTCAAAAAGACTGAATTTGAACTAGAAAGATAATCTTGCCTTGACACCTCCTTGTAGCCAGTGGAGAGAAGGACCAGCAACCCCAAACTGGACAACCTGCCTGGATTTTCACTGCCTCCTTTGCTGAAACTGAGTGAAGCAGGGTCTGTCCAGGTTCATCTATCTATTTAAATTACCATTTAAATTCATAAAATGTGCTTTATCTACACTCAAGCAACAAACCCCTCTCCGCTTTGACAATTACCTACTCAAAACTCAAATGTCAAGACAAACAGATCCTTCCTTAAGTTAAAACCCTCCATAAAAGAAAAACCCTATTAATGCATTCAGAAGTTATGCAGACATTTTTATTCCAGCTATCAACATCCTGCAGTGTATTTTCATTTGGTATGCCTGCTTTCAAAATAAAATCTTTAATTACCTATAATTTTCAAGACAACAATATCCAGAACAGCACAAACGTCAGCTGAAATATATTAAATAATAATGTGGTGACTGAGGCTGATGTTATAACTGTAACTTCTCTGTTTAATACGTTTCTGTGCATTTTAGGGAGGCTCAATCCTCACATGGATGAAAGACGCCATAATTTGAGATTCAACACAAGCGGTTTTCACCGAAAGTAAATAACAACGAGTCTCCATTCCTTTCACAACTGTTATCCACATGTACTGAAAATGAAGCAAGAAGGTAACTCACAGCCCACGAGTGGCATTTTCACCGCTTTTTAAAGAAACATGTGTTTCTGTCCCAAGAACACTGATAAATTAATCAGAGGCTCCCTGGAGCCAGTGCAGCACAGTGAAGCACATGCTTAACGTTTAATAATATTAAATATTCACCAGCATGCACTACGCTACACCACAGCCTTGCAGATATTTGCAGGGTGACCACAGGTATTAGCTGACGTATTTCCAAGGCACGAGCTAATTAACAAGTTCCAAAGTCCAGCCCAGACAAGATACATTCCTACAATAAATGCTGAGAAGGGTTAAACGACAGCCTAAGTCTCCATGCTAAACTTTAACTAGATATGCATACTTTTCCAATGCTAAGTGCTGAAAATGTGTTTATGATAGTTACTCTTTACCTGTCTGGGGCAGCGTGTCCAACATTTCCACAAACACTATTGTATATATTTCAACATCACTGTCCAAAGTTGGCTTCTTTATGATGAATACTCACAGAACAGTTTACTGTCCAAGAACCCAACAAACTTCAACAGCATTGCTATCACAACTCCTATCCTTCCTTTTTGCTGTTCTCCTACCACATCCTCTACTTCGGCCAAAAAGTAGATCCAGAGGTTAAACTCATATACAAAACATACATTTTGCTAAAATAATAAGAAAAAGTCTCTGTGTTTTCACCTGTGCAACTGGTGATCACAGCCCTCGTGCCCAGCATTTTTTTGCTGTTTAGACACAGAATTCTTCCATGCCTAAAACGAATTTTTAAAATATTTTCTTTTATTTTGTTTCTTAAAAAAAAAAAAANAAAGAAAGCTTCAGCAAAACATTATTCATGACTCAATGTAAAAATCTTTTGGAAAAATGAGAGACGGTCTCAGGCACAAGCCTAGCTTTTCATTCTGGAAATATTTTCTGTCTAAATTTAAGCAAAGTTTTAAGGAAGGAAAGTTTCTTGACTCCTCGTGAAATTAAATTTTTTACTTTTATATTATGTAATTCAATATGGCTGATTATTACACCTTTGAGAGGAATGGTGCAATTTAAACACAGAGAAGAGTAGTGCTGGATGAAAAACAGTAATTAAATCTCCTACACCAAACATTGATTAAGAAAAGAAAATACTCCCAGTAGATAACACACTTCCTGCAGGTGAGTAACTGCAAGAAATAAGACTGATAGGACAGCAAGAAGGGGATCATGGTTCAAGTACTAAAAGAATAGTTGTGCCAAGAAGATTAAAGACTTTAAATAAAAACTCCTGCTGGTTGGAGAAGTTTTTGTTGTTTTGGGGGTTCTTTTTTTGCAATTTTGATTAGTGATATTATTTGGTGGGTTGAGAGAGTTTTCCAACAGGATATTCTAGAAAATAACTGAGAACTAAAAATAGCTGTCGTCGGTTTGGAAGAACCAGGATGAAATTAAGTCAGTGCAGTCCCACAATGCTGGGGACCCGGAAACAGAAGATGCCTTTAATACAGAAAAATGCCAGGACTCATCCTCAAGACATTTGGAAATACAGCATCAGGACCTCTGAAATGACAGAAATTAATTTCTGTAGCCTAGTTACAGACAGGCAGTCCAGTTAGATTCTACAATATCCCTCTGCATTACTTAATTTTAATATACAGAAGTCAATTTTTACAAAGAAATACCTTCAAATCTGTCATATCGACTTTTCAGTTTGAAAAACTTCAACTCTGCGCCTTCATTCTCTGTATCATCATCTCTAATGAGAATTCTAAAGCTGTGACTTGTCTAATTATTCATGACAGTGTCACTGAAAAAACAGGATCCAGATCCTCTCAGTACAGCAATATAGGGCTAAAATCATCACAAAAAGCTTAGTTTTGCCATAAGAAATATAAACAGGGATCAAAGCAAGCAAAAAAATGAGCAGAAGTTTTCCATATTTGAGGAATTTGTTTGCCTACAGTGACCTAACTTGCTACAGACAGAATACACAGCCTCCATGTCCAAATTATGAATGGTGGGCCACAGGCAAGAAGAAAAGGTGCAATTCATGAGATTTTTACGTATAGGAAACACAGTCTCAGACATCACTTTTCCCCTTGCTGTTATATATTTAAGATACAAAAAAAAGGATCAAATGGGTTCAAGGAACATTCACATTTTCAGCCTGTACCACTAAATGAAATGCATTTAGTTTGGTCACAATAAAGAACTTGCAGTTATTTCAAAAAAAAAAAAAAAAAAAAAAANNNNAAAAAAAAAAAAAAAAAAAGCCTTTCCAGATTGGAACAGGAAATATTTCTAAAATACACAGGTATTTATCCTGAAGAAAAGCCTTTATTTCAAATTATCTCCTACCCTGGAGATTTCATCGACAGCAGCACAGAATTCTGACAATTTCAATTCCTCTTCGGAATGAAAACTTATCTTTTTCCTCAGAGTAGTAAAGACAGGAAAATCTGTTCAGGTTTTCAGATATTAATGCTACTGTAGTTCCACTAAACTCCTCCCAGAGCCCTCCTGTCAGCAGAGCAGAATTCCCTGGTTGAATTCTGACTAACTCCAGGCAGCATGTGTTGCTCCATGGAATTAATCAACTGAACTTCCAAGCTCTGCTCTTCAATGAAGCCAATGATTTAACTTAAAATCAGCACCAACAGTAAACAAAATGGGCTGAGAGGTGACCGAGTGGTCACCAAACTGTGGCCTGAGGAGCACCAGGACTGCCTGTGAGAGCTGTCTCCCAAGCTGCCAGAGCAAGGAAAGAACAGAGAGTGGGCAGAACTCATCACTCTCATCCCTGACTGCAATGTAACTCCAGCAATTTCGTGGCTTCCCAATCCCAGCATAATTCTGCTGGGATCACCAGGGCTGATAATAATTAGCATCTCTCCAACAGCCTCAGCAGAGACTTCTAAATGAACGGGTATGGAAATTAACATACCCCACGGAGGCCGGCAGTATCTGCAAAAGCAGGATTAAGTCATTCTTGACAGGCAGTTGAGGAAACACCGTTCCTACCCACACCGGAGTTACCCTGGGTACAGATCCTGGCCACGGCCGGGCACTTTTCATGAGAAAGAGATCTATTTAGGTCACTCAGAGATCCAAAATTAAACGCTGCTATTTATGGTCCGTGCATCTGCTTCGGTGAGAGCAACAGGAATATGTCACTGTATCAATTTTAGGAAAACAGCGAGAGCCGTTCCCCGTTCCCTTTGTTCTGCCCTACTGTGTATTTCATTCTTTGTATAAATTTGGGTTTACTGTACCGTAATCCCCTGGGGCTGAGAGGCAGTTGAGACCGAGGTTCTATAAATTCTCTGTCAGCTGGTTATTAATGTTTATTTTTACAAAGAATATCTCCATGGGAAGTGTTTATGAAGACACATTTTAAAACAACTCCAGCAAAAAGTTTAGGTCCAGCTATAGAAAATTTATAAATTGTACTCAGCTCAGAAAGAAAGTTTACATCTCACCCTTCTAGGGTGTATTACCACTGAATTTTCTATTTGCAAAGTCTATTCTTTTCCTGACATCATCCCTTTCTAAAAGCTTTTGAAATACTTTAATTAAAAAAAAAAAACAAACAACAAAAAACAACCAAACCAAAGAACACCACACAAAACAGAAAAACAAACAAAAACCCCCCAAACCCCGCACAAAACACAAAATCACCCACCCAAAAAAACCCACCAACCAAACAAGAAAAAAATTAAACAAAACAAAATAAAACAAAAACCCAAACAAAAACAAACAAAAAAAACCCCAAAACCATCCCACAAAACACACTTATTTCAAACCTGCAGATGAACTAATCAAGTTCTGGTAAAATCTGTTTGCCATAAGGTTTCCTCCTCAATGCTTATTTGCTGGAGATAACTCAGGTGCTCATCTGTTGCCATCTCACATTGCCTTGAAACCACATGACAAAAAAAATTTAGGGTAAATTTGACACACATATAATAAGTTTGGTCAGGAAGCACGAAAAAGTGTCTTTTCATCTATCAAAATGTAAGAGGGTAAAAAAAGAATGCATTTTACACATATCCAAGAGACTCTGAGGGAGCCCATTAATTTTAATCATCAAAACCATGATCTGTAATAGAAATCCCTCTTTTAAAAAATACCTTGAGGAGGGAAATTTCTATAAACCACATAATCAGATGAGAGATATTAATTTTCAATAATCCACATTAATATGCTTAGCTGAAAATACTTCAGTAGTATCATAATTCTAGAAGAGTCCCTGGTTACAAGCACTGCTAAAGGTTATGATTTTGCTTGAAAATACTACAAATTCGTACTGTCTCTAGCCCCTAAAAGTTACTACCTCCCTCACAGCACAAAGAGAAAGCTTTGGGATGTGCTCATCTCCTTCCTGATGTGGGTCAGGCAGGTGCTCTGCTGAGGCAACAC
Source organism: Mystacornis crossleyi (assembly GCA_013400655.1). NCBI lineage: Eukaryota > Metazoa > Chordata > Aves > Passeriformes > Timaliidae > Mystacornis > Mystacornis crossleyi. The sequence goes on from VYZQ01019312.1 coordinate 14,678, forward strand.
TTTGCAATTTCAAATGGGATATCTAAAAGTACCCTAACAATTAAAGTTGTTTTTTCCCTGCTTTATTTTCAATGGGTGCTTGACAGAGGAAGCACCAAGGCTGGCGACCTGGAAGCTGTGGTGGTTTCAGGCTCAGCCAGGGGCTGTCTGGGGACAAGTTTTAGGCTGCTCAGCAACAGCTTTTCAACAACCCACTGCAACTCCTGATTTACTGCGAGAATCTTTTCTGCCTCTCTGCCCCTCGAATCTTTTCAAAACTCTGCATTAAGGCTCATGTTCTGTGCACCACAGCCAGACGCGCCGTCATCCAGCACACAAACACTTCCAGGCATCAGCACCAGAAAGATCGCGGTCTGAAAAGGTTTGGATGAGCTCAGTGTCCCGGGTGTGATCATTTGCCAGAGTCATCCTCTGGGCTCCCGGGATGTCCCGTTTGGATCATCTGTACCACCCAGGGTGGAGGTAGGAGGCTTCTGGACGTAACTCCTGGGGGACATGAAGCACCATGCAGGTTGAGTAAACAAAACAACAAACTAGACGTACAGAAGAGCTGAAATCATGGTGCTATGGAAAGCTTTGGAAAGGATTTCTGGGCTGTGATGTCTCAATTCAACGCGAGGTAGTGGAGCCTGGAGTAATTTCTCACCAGGCTCGTAAAGCATAAACCTCATGCCTGGAATTCCATCATTTTTGCTCGACTTGGATTTTGTGGTGTCTGAGCTGATGTTGCTCTGCCTGCCCAGCAGATCCAGGCCCTGGCACCAGCAGTGGTGGGGCTTCCAAGGATCACCTCCAAGGTTACCCCACATGCCAGAAAGCATTATTATCCCTAACCCCTGGCTATGTGGGTGTAGAGCCTGAGGTGTGAAAGCCAGTCCTAAAGAAGAATGTGAATAATCAACCTTATTTACCAATCTCAAACCAGTGAGTGATTATTTTGTTAACCTTTATGTAGTCATAAAACCACAGAATGACTGCTTTGGGTTGGAAGGGATCTTACAGCCCGTCCAGTCCCAGCCCTGCCATGGCCAGGGACACCTCCCACTATCCCAGGCTGCTCCAAGCCCCAGTGTCCAGCCTGGCCTGCGACACTGCCAGGGATGGGGAACCCACAACCTCTGCAGGTAAGAGTCACCTGTGCTGCTACTTGGAATGTGAAGACAAGTAACACACCTGCTCATGAGCACTTTGAGACAGGGCTTCTGAATGAGTATCAACAGTGAGTTTCAAACCCCTCAGGCATGGAGCGAGAGCTGCTGCTGCTCCTGTGATAGATTCTTCACTCAGTGTCTCTTGCATGGAGAAATACAGAAGAGTGACTGAAAGACCTGGAGACAATAATGTCTTTTGACTTTATTTGGCTTCACTCTGACTTTCTGAGCCAGTGGCATGCCCTGAAGGCCAGTGGCACCTGACCTGTATCAGGAATAATGTGACAGCAGGGCCAGGGCAGTGACCATCCCTATGCTGGACACTGCTGAGACCACACCTCAAATCCTGGGGGCAGCTCTGGGCCCCTCAGGACAGGACACTGAGGGCCTGGAGCGTGTCCAGGGCAGAGAACGGAGCTGGGAAGGGGCTGGAGAACCAGGAGAGGCTGAGGGAGCTGGGAAAGGGGCTCAGGCTGGAGCAAAGGAGACTCACGGGGGCCCTTGTGGCTCTGCACAACTCCCTGACAGGAGGGGACAGCTGGGGGGGTCGGGCTCTGCTCCCAGGGAACAGGGACAGGAGCAGAGGGAACGGCCTCAGGCTGGGCCAGGGAAGGCTCAGGGTGGACAGCAGCAGGAATTTCCCCATGGAAAGGGTGCTCAGGCCTTGGCAGGGACTGCCCAAACCCAGAGGTTTGGAGTGCCCATCCCTGAAGGTGTCCGAGGAAGGGCTGGAGATGGCACTCAGAGCTCTGGGCTGGGGACAAGGTGGGGATTGGACACTGGCTGCACTCGATGGCCTTGGGGATCTTTTCCAACCAAAATAAATGATTCTGGGATTCTGTCACTTGTTATATTTATTTTCTTACTTCTTTGGATAAAGCACTGGGCTGCCGTGGTGCTTGAACAGTCCTTGCACTGCCTGGTCTGTCCTGGACATGCATACTGAAGCTGGTTTAGAGGACCATCATCCTGACACACAGCTCATTCCCTAAGAACCCCATGGGAATCATGAGGCCAAGAGGGAACTGTGTACTGAAGGCAGCCTTAAAAACCAAAGTGTGAGTTGCACTCGGGACATCGCCCCTAGTGCCCTGGGGCTCAGACTCCCCCAAGAATGATTTCTTTCCCCATTAAACAACCTTTGAGGAAATCAATACAACTCAAGGGAGGCCGTAACTCTGAAAAATACATGTTTTCATAATGATGGCATTTTACGGTGGATAAATCAGTGACCTCTACTAATAACTTTATCATGTTGTACTTATAAGCCTAAGATTTTGTTCAATTGTACTGCACACTCCACTTTTATGTATTATAGATATTTCTACTTTTGGCTGAGAAAACATTTCATGTGGAAAAATCTAAAATAAAAACTTATTTAAACAGGAACTTGGCTTGTCTGCATTTCAGTATATATTTGTAAGGAAGCATGAAAACATTTAAACAAATACTACATTCATATCAGAAGGTATTTTGCCACTTACTTATACAGCAACACAAACACGTGGTGCTATTTCAGAGATAAAATAGCAACATAAATACGTGGCACTCTATCTTTTAGAGAAAAAGGCAGATTTAAAGCTTTAAAATTAGTCAGTGACACAGGAACTATGCCGCTTCACAATGACACACAGCTTTAACCCTGGAACACAAACCAGCCACTTTAAAAATGTCCTTACACGTGAATACAGAGAATTGATGATGGCACAGAGCCTGACCACTCAAAATTTCATGGTCAAAGGACAGAAGTTGAGATGAGTAAAACGGAGATGGTGAGTCCTGCGGTGGGCAGGCACGAGGAGAGGGCTGGTGGTGTTGAGCAAGGCTCAGCCACAAGAAAATCTGTGATCTACTGGCCCACGAGCCATTCTGATGGCCAGTATGATGCTTCAGCTTGTGAAAGATTTATAAAGTGTGCCCATAATGCTCCAGTCAATGCTGAGGGAGAACAGATGAGAGTGAAAAGCCTAATTAATGCCCCAAACAGTGCTACTGGCGGGACCAAAGGCGACGTTGACATGATGAAGTAATTAAGGAAACAAATTTAGACATTAAATGTGTTTTGGGCTTTCAAAAATTTATGTAAAGTGTTTTAAAGATCAAACCACTGCCCAAAGTATTCAGTGTCTTGAAAAACTAAGTGAAAAAATGGGAAGTTAGACATGAAAACATCAGGAAAGCCAAGATTTGCTCCAGCATCCTCCAGGCTTCAGTGATGATCATCAAAAATTTGGGGTGAAGCCTGTGAGATTTTGTATTGCCTTCCTTTGCATCCACTCTCCTTTCCTCTCCCTGCCTTTAGCAAACTTTGAGACAAACTGAGGGGACTGTGGCAACTGGTAAAAGCAGATCATTGCCCAGAAAGTGACTACACAAGACAGAATTATTCCTTGACAGAATTATTTCAAACCCCTTGCTTCTCAAAGATTGTTCCATGAGAAGCTCGTGCCCTTTCAAATAACCTTTCCCGCAGAAGGGATTTCTGGAATATTTATACTGTGCTTTTTGTATGTATAGATCTTATTTTTTCCCTGAATTTAACAAGCTTTAGATCTGTTATTTCTACTGTGTGTTTTTTAATTTTGTATAACCAGCTGATACAGTTCTAAATGCTGTCATGCATTTTCCAGTATTTGCTGTAAAATGAGCAAGCTGAACTGAAGTCTCACATGTCATTCACTAGGAACAAAGCTCTATTTACACTATTAGCTTTCTGGACCCATTTATTTCTCTTGAAATCAATATAAAACCTCCACTAAATAAAAGACATACCATGAGTATTATCTACAAATTGCTGTCAGCTATCTGCCTTTTTTTTTTTTTTCCCCTTCATAGAGTATTCCTAAAAGGCTTTTCATGCTGTGAATTTAAAGACAGCATTTAAGATGTCATTATGGCATGTCTTTATATACATCTGCCATTAAGGTCTTTGTAATGGATTCAGAAATGATGAACATGGAAGGTGCCTCAGTCAGACATGACATTAATGTTTTTATGGCAGATGCACTGGCACAATCTCAATCAACATCACGGGATAATTCTGCTTTGGAAAATGCTGCAGGTAATTCTGGTTGCCCTAAGAGGCTCTGAGGGTATATTTAAAGAATTTTAAAGATCTCGGTAAGTACTTTGAGAGCAGCAACACATTAATATTTATTACAACACTTACTGAACAATGAACGTGAAACCTGGCCGCGTGCAAGACGTTGATATACGATGAACAAAAAATGATCAATCAGCAGGTCTCAATGAGAATCAAAAAGTTGGTTTAATCTCTAACAACTTCTTTTTGGATGCTCTTAAACTCTCACACAGACACATACGTGCATGGTGATTTTCAGTCACCGTTTATTATTTATTACAATCCATGCAAATGGGTTGTAAAACTTGTGGCAGGACCCCAGACCTGTGTTTACAGTCTGACCTGGGCTGTTTTCCTTCACCAGGTCCTTGGACATCCGCAGGGCTCCCCTGGTCTGGCTGGGCTGTGAACACGAGCAAAGTCCAGCACTGACAGGACACGGCCAGGAAGGAGCTCAGCCTCAGGAGATGTAACCCATGCCATGAAAACACTCGTGGTGCCCACGGGTATGGCCAAGCTGGGAGACACTCAGGGGCTTTTTAGAGGGCAGTGATGGAGAAGAATGGCAGGAGGCCACGGCCAAGAGCCCGGCCCCGAGTCGGTTGGACAGCAGGGGTACAGAGCCAGGACACAGGGTGAGGTCACTGCGTGGTGTGACAGCGAGAGCAGCAGCCAGACTCCTTGCACAGGACTGGCCCTGCTCCCCCGAGACCCACTAACTCTGGGATAGTCTTTCCATATGGCAAAGAGCTGCAGCCCTCAGTGAGAAAAAAGCAGGATCCCACCCTGAGCTGTGCTTGTGTTCCATGGATCCTCCCACAGCCAGTGTCCCTGCAAGACACCAGGGCCAGGAGGCACCGGGAGAAGTCCTCGTTAAAATGGGAACGATGGGAGTTTGATGATTCAAACCCCCAAACCCACTTGGAAACACAAAACCCAAATATCCAAGCCTAGGAAACATGGTGTTTTCTTCAGATAATGAGTCTGACTACTGAGTTTTGCTGGTATTCAGAGTAGCAGCTGCCTGAGGGATTACTGAAGGGTGAAACACAGCCTGGACTGGCAAAGTTTGATGCAATACCTCTACCCCTCCATCAATGTGCAGTGATTCAAAAAAAA
>VYZQ01019313.1:0-24795 GCA_013400655.1 Mystacornis crossleyi
TTATATATATATATATTTATACAGCAGTTTGATGATTCTAAATAATATATAAAAAGGTATTTTATTTATATGTATTTAATGGATTATCCATTCACATATAGTGTCTATATATACTATACAGACAAACTGTATATACTGATGTAATTTAATTAATATTCATGAAGCAACAGTAGTTGATTGCCAAATTTTGTCCTATTCCAAGCACACTGATTTTCATTAGGAACACTGATTTTCCTACAACACCATATTAATAACCTGCTATTTTCTACAGCTCTAAGTCAAAAAATTATTTGGAGCGTCGGGAAGAGTTAACATTTAGCAAAAGCAAAATGAAAATAAATTCTTTAAACACTTGCTTAGCTTGAAGTTCTCTAGACCTGTGTATAACATAACAACCCTTGTGATTTTTTGGGGGGCTATAATCCCAGAGTGGTTTGGGTTGGAAGGAACAGAAGACCTCAGCGATGTTTTTCCCTTTTCTCAACCTCTCCAGCGGTGGGAAAGGTCCCTACACAACTGTGTGAAAGCTGCTGTTCTCGGGAGAAAAAAGGGAATTTTGGGTTTTCCTTGTGGAGGAAGCAGCTGAGGTTTGTGTGGAGCCACCACGCGAGGGAGCCCTGTCCTCAAAAATTCACACATTTAGGGGTGAGGAAAGCAAAGGAAGAACGAGCCTGCAGGTCCAGGGGGACGCCAAGAACCAGAGCCCCTGGTCCTTCCCAAATCATCCCAGCCAAGCTTTGGGAGAGCTGGGGAGAGAGGAAATCCTCAACTGGGGAGAAAAAAGGACATTTTTTAATAATATCCTCTTTTATACTTGAGCACAGAGTAAGTTTATAGTTAAAACAGTGAGGTGCATTATTTCTACGTGAAAACCAAGATAAGGTGATAATATCAATCAAATGCACAGGCAAAGAGTGAGGCAAAACTGAGCCTGGAAATATGAGAGACACGAAACTTTCATATTTTGCCCCATAAATTATGTTGCTATCCCACAGTGAGTATTTTAAAACACCCACACGAAGGAGTTGAACCACACAGCCTATTCTGACATAACTCATTACCAAGTAGGGGCTAAAGCAGCCAAGGGGATTTTTCACCACAAAGAAACATTTACAATATTTAAATCACCACTTAAATGAGTCAAACTGAGCTTGCTCTGGCATCGTGATCCTCCCCTCCTTGCTGCTGTCATGTGCACTGAGCATGACCTGGGGTTCCCATGGAAAAGGGAATTGTAATTACAGCCTAAAACACCACGAGCAGCGAAGGGAGCTGGATGGGCTTCCCACAGCCTTGAATCCACTCCTTCCTGATGTCAAGCGTTCAATTCAAAACCTGAACAATTTCCTGCAAAACAACATTTCCTGCAGTCCCCTTCCATGTCCACTGCAGAAAACCCCACAACCAGCTTCTGAATGTTCATCTTACCACCACAGGGATGGTTTAAGGTTTGGGAAAAAGTCTTGGAAATGAAGCGATGTGAAATAAAGCAGCACTGGGCCCTCACAGTCCTGTTGGATACAGTTAGAGGCAGAGACACAGCACCTCCCCGGGGCGAGGGATCCCCTCCCAAATGTCAGCGCGCCGAGGCCAGCAAAAGCAGGGCCTGGGAACCCGAGGAATTCCTGTATCGGAAGGTGCCACAGAATCATGGAATGGTTTGGGTTGGAAGGGACGTTGAAGATCATTCAGTGCCACCCCCGACACCTTCCACTATCCCAGGTAGCCCCAAGCCCCGTCCAGCCTGGCCTTGGACCCCTCCAAGGATGGAGCAACCACAGCTTCTCTGGGCACCCTGTGCCGGGGCCTCACCTCCCTCCCAGCCAGGAATTCCTCCCCAATATCCCATCTCACCCTGCCTGCCCTCTGTCTTTGTGAATTCATTCCCCCTCATCCTGTCCCTCCACCCCTTGTGCAAAGTCCCTCTGCGGTCTCTTGGGGGCCTTTCAGGCACTGAACCATGCTCCACCCTGGTTCCCCTCAGAGGCATTAGAACAGGCTATACTGAGCAAATTTGAAAGTCATCAATAACTGAATTCATAATTTACCAAGAGTCTTCCTAAAATACAAGCATGTTTCTCCTACCTCACGTTCCTTCACGGCACCTTTGTACCCCTTTAAATGTTTTGCAAACTCTATTTATAACAATTACCTTAAAAAGGTGTCTTCACACCGCAAGCCAAAATATTGGGGAACGTTATTACACACCTGTCCTCAGTCTCTCACTTCTTACAAGGCCACGTGATCCAAAAGCTCCAAGACAAAACTTCTGAGGCACAACCTCCACCTGTGCCCAGTTCCTCTGCTCCCCGATTTAAATCCGTGTGTAAAAACGGGGACCGTGGAACAGGAGGTGAACAGCACGGGAAGCACCACGGCCTCCCACCCACTAATTACCAGGAAATGGGAGAGGGTTTGGCAGCACAATGCATCCTCCTCACAAGGGGTCTCTTTTTCTCTCTTTACGTGTATTAACTAACTTATTCTGTAGTTAAAAGAGCTGCAATCCTTGTGGTAAAGCACCACGACTGCTTTACTCTTCACTTCTTCGCTCCCTGCATTGTGCCACCCGTGTCACACCATTAATTTTTCTAATTAATAAACCGTATTTCTTTAAATACATTAAATATTTATTTAATGTGTTTATTGACATCTAATAATCATGAAATCTTAGAATGATTTGGGTTGGAATGCACCTTAAAGCTCATCCAGTTCCATCCCCCTTCCATGGAGAGGGATACCTTCCACTATCCCAGGTTGCTCCAAGTCCTGTCCAGCCCAGCTTTGGACACTTCCAGGGATTCAGGGGCATCTCCAATTTCTGACCTTCCCCCACCATGCCCACAGGGAGCAGCTTTGGCAACGGGAGCTCCATCCCTCTGGCAGAGCCCAGGGAAGCCAAGGATGCCTGCACAGGAGCGGTGCTGCAGGTCTGCAGACGTTCGGGTGTAAATGTGGATTAAATGTCTTGTGAAGGCAGCACTGCATGCACGGGAAGGAACGGACGGCAAAACCTTCCTTGGATCAGCAATGCACATTTCCTCCTCACGCACACTTCAGAGTATAGTTGGGTCAAGCTCTCAGTGCCTTGTGCTCCTTTTCTCCCAAGATATGATTTGGAAAAAGTAAAGATTTGACAAAGAAACGTCCTCACGGTTTCCCAAAAGTTATAATTTTAATTTTTTCGCATGAGCCGTTAAACACGTTGTCATCACATCTAGCTCAACATCCCTTGCTAAACTCCCAGTGCAAACAGGAGCTCTGCAGGAAGCTGTCACCACACTGCCCATCCCTGACCACACGGACCGGGAAGGCATGCTGCTCACACCATCCCGCTGAATTCCCGTGGTTTCATCCTGGCTCGGAGTTATTTCCTTGGGTGCAGACAGGGGACTGAGCAGACTGATACAGGCCTGTGTGGTATGCACACACATCACATGCCGTGCTTTCCCTCCCTTTGATCATCCCACTCCCTCAACTTAGCACGTGCTCCCGGGATGGCACTACCAGAGGGAGGATGGGCAGCGGGACTGGCAACACCTCATAAATCCAAACTCTGAACTGATGTGGAACTGCCTTGGAACTGCTGCCGGTACCTGAAACTCCTTCCCAGAGCAGGAGTGGGATGAATGAGCGGAGCCTTCCCTAATTCATGCGCTCCCATCCTGTCAGAATTCTGCTCAGCAGCGGAGGCTCCCATTCATCTCCCTTTGCCTGGCAGTGTCGGGCTGCCCACGGAATGTTCTGTTCACAATTCCACGTGCCCGGCTGCAATCGCTGCTCTGCCCACGCTGCTCACCTGGGGCTGCAGAGTGCCAAAAACCTCTGGGCACGCACATGAACACCCAAATTCAAGGGCAGCTTAAAACTTCATGGCTTTGTCCTGAAATCCGTATTAACCCAATATGTTTAGGAACATCTAATCTCTCTCACGCACTTTCTGCTTGAGAAACAATAAAAGTGGGGTTAACAGACCTCAGGGGAAAGGACCTTTCCTCAATTTCATCCTTTCTTAATTTCACCACATCCCTGGAAGTGTCCCAGGCCAGGCTGGACAGGGCTCAGAGTAACCTGGGATAGTGGAAGATGTCCCTGCCCATGGCAGGAATGAGCTTTAAGGTCCCTTCCAACCAAAACCAGTCTGGGATTTTAGGATTCTCTGATTCTGTTACCCTCCTACACAGACCAGCCAAGTATTTCTCAAAGTATTTGCTTAGCATAAGGCCCAGGAATTCATCTCTCACACCTAGGAATAGGAAGACAAGGTTGGAGACCTCTCAGATAATGGATAAATATCAGTGAAATCTGTCTTTCATGACCAGGTCGCTGATGTAGATATTGAACTACCAATTAAAAACCCCCAGAAATTTCATTTACACATTTATACGGAACTGCTGTTTGTCTGGGAGCTAAAAATAAATGGATTTGCTGACATTTGTAGATAATGACTGCTTGAGTAAAGAGAATTTCAGATCTGAAACAGCTTCAGAGAGGGTCCCAGTATCATCACCTGCCACAATTTACATGGATTTATCATTTGTCTCTCAGAAACAAAAATTACATTTGGTAAAATCAGTAAAAAGCAAACACAATATAGCCCATTCTAAAGAAAACATAATTACACAAAGCATTATTCAATTTTTAGTAAAACATAAGGGTTGTGATTGCAGCAGATTTTGCAAAGCATATGAAGCATCATCATTTAGCTGTAGGTTAAGTTGGATTTTTACATATCTGAAGAAACGACACCAAGAGAAAAAAATTTAGCAGTGAAACACCATCATTCATAGGGAACCAAAACTTCTAAGTGTCTAAAAGAATATTTTAAAGCATTTTTTCTTCACCTATTAATGGAGTTTCCAGGTCTTCCACCTCCATACAATAAATCCTAATTATGGTTAGGCTGGAATTGAAGGGGAAGTGTTCAGCACTGCCACGGTTCAGATTAAAAGTGGTTTCTCTTAAACAACCAATTCTACTGCTTCCAGAGATGACCCTTCTGGAGAATATCTTTAATTTTTTTATTAACTGCTGTCTGAATAGCCTGCTCAGAATATAAAAGGCAAACAGCTCCTCCCTCTCCCCCGAAACAATTAGCAGCCATGATAAAGCTCCAATTTCCAACTTAGTTAATTTAGCATGTCAGAAAGCAATCTTTGCCTGGTAATTTCAATGCACTGAATGTCACAGAAAGGCCAAGTGACAGATTGCTGCATTTCAGTCAGAACACTCATCCTACTAAAAATGTAATCACTGATGTTCAGCTCTCATTTGATATGCACTGAACAATATTTGGGTTGGGGGCAGCCTTTGGCATCTTCTTTGCCCCCCTCTTGTACAATAAAAAGTGAATTCATGTTGCTTTCCCAGTTCCACCATCACATGAGAACCACATGGGCAGGTAAGCCTAGACCACGACACTTCAATGGAATTCTGACTCCACACTGGACATGACGGATCTGGAATTCACTCGTCACTGTAAGCAAAGTAATTCTGAGTTCAGACTCAAAAATGTTGGTGAGAACTGAAAGTCTCATTCCGAGTCATACTCAGGAGAATGAAAAGTCCATCAAAAATAAATTAAAATCCTTTACCAATCCTTAGCATGCCCTGTGTTTAATCACATTCCTAAAACTGCCTGAACTCCAGCACTGCAGGATGGAGAGGCTCCAGTTGGAAGCTGAATTTCAGGGCTCTGTCATGTGCGTTGTGCCCCATCTTCCAGCAAGCTTCTCATGAATCTATTTGTTACAAATTATTTTGATGTACAGGGAGTTTATTTGTCTTCTTTTCCAAGAATAGTTTCATAACCTCACCACATTCCAAATCTAAATAACACATATGCTCCATGTTTAACAAACTCCAGTTGGTGCTTCATATGTGTACTTTTCCTTTTTATTCCAAGGATATGGCTGCAGAGCACTGGGGATCAGGCACCGCCGTGGGTGAACGCTCTCTGAATCCCTGCTTTTCAATTGTTAGACAGCAATTGAGTGAAATTGGGGGGAAAATGATTACTCTGACAGGCTTTGATAAGTCATTGGCTCCAAAACTTTCTCTTCCAAGTCTCCCGTGTCTACCAGATGCTCAGTCAGGCGTGTGGCATCTCCTTCTTGCAGTGCCCATCACCGGTGTGCCACGGCGCCCTGAGGCTGGTGGCTTTAATTTACACTTCAGGTGTGGGGGAAGTTGGAGAAATGATTGATTTTTTCCCAAACTGAAGCCGTCCCAGATGGAGCCATGTCAATAAATAAGTGGTGGGAAAAGGAGCTCTGCTGGAAGGTGAAGAGTTGCAAGAGTGAGAATCTGAAGCACAGTCTTTTATGCGAGAGCTTGTTCTAACTCTTTTTAATATTTACACTAAATTCTAGGTCAGCTGAAGTGGTGGGCAGGAGATCAAGCCCTTGATGAAGCATGAACTGCATGTCCGCACCCGTGCACGGGAAAGCAGCACAGATTATCTCACTTCAGGCTCTGCTTCCCCCACTCTTCCCCTTCCCAGCCTCCCCACGTGACCTGGCACACCTGGACAGCCCCACCAGAAAATTAATTAAGCATTAAGATGAGTCCTGGATGGAGACAGGACAACTCTGAGCCTCTAGACACCAGTGTATGGAAAACAGCACTGGAAACACACACGTTTCCAGCCCAGCCCTTATTAATCCCCTAAGGAAGTGCCTCCTGAAAAGTATCAGATCATAAACAGTAATGAACACTTTAATTAATATCACCCCACTGCCAGGGAGAGTTAATACATGTAAATTTAATAAATCATGGCCGTTCACAGGCATTGTCGATGCAACCTGAAGACCAAAAAGGGTGGTCTCAATGCCCAAAATTACCTCAAACACATTCCCTGAGTGTAAACACAAATCTGCATCCAAATTTTGATACCTTCCCAACTGGCTTCTTAATACAGATCTCCTCATTTAGAGTCATTTTTATCAGCAATAAAGAGTTCAAGGTTCAAGGAGAAGCAGTAAGAAAATAGAAGAGAGTGGAGGAATTTCCATAACACCCCAAGATTCACAGAGAAAAGTTCCTTAAGTAGGTTATTTCCAAGAGGTGGCAGCCATAAATGCACATTATGCTTTGTATCCTTTATGGATGGGTAGAAAGAACTGCACCTCTAACTAATAAGAAAAACTTTAGTTCATTAAACAAACCTTAAGGGGAAGAGCAAATGAGAAGTGTTTTATATTCAGTGTCATCAATTCAGCTGAAAACATGTTTGTACCACTCCATGAAATGAAGGCTTTTTATAGCGCCGTTCCTGCCAACGTTGCCTCATGAACATCATAAAATTAAACATGTAAAACCAACTCTGGAGATGGCAACAAATAAATTCCAGAGAAACAGTAACACAAAGTAACTCTCATTGCTAAACAAACAGTTTGTGGAATAAAAGGAGGAAAAAAAATAGGTTGAGTGAGGAAAGCATCGTGCAGGGGGTGCACTGAATTTAAACAGAGGTCAGAGGAAAGGGAAAGGGATTTTTCAGCCTTTCTTTTCCAATGTATTTCTGAAGCCCCCCCCCCATCACAGCACTGGCAGAACCACCCCAGACCACAGAAGTGATTAATTACAGGCATTTCTGCACTTGATCCACTGATGGAAGTTACCAAGGGGCCTCATCTCCATCCCCCAAATGTGGCCTGACACCACTGCTGCAGAAGCCACCCTGGTAGCCATGGACTCATGGACCTGAATCATGGACCCAAATGGAAAAGATCCTTAAACCACCTTTAAAGCCCCATCCACACAGTTTAAAATCCCTCCAGAAATGGGAATTCCACCACTGCCCTTAGCAGATGATCCTTTTGGGAAGAAATTGTTTCTAATACCCACCCTGAGCCTGCCCTGGCCCAGCCTGAGGCCGTTCCCTCTGCTCCTGTCCCGGTTCCCTGGGAGCAGAGCCCGACCCCCCCGGCTGCCCCCTCCTGTCAGGGACTTGTGCAGAGCCACAGGGTCCCCCCTGAGCTCCTTTGCTCCAGGCTGAGCTCCCTCAGCCAGTCCTGGAGCTCCAGCCCCTTCCCCAGCTCCGTCCCCCTCCCTGGACAGGGATTTCTGTCCAAGGGACCACGAGCACCACAGCACAGTAGGATCACACCGTGCCAAGGACTCAGCCCTGCTGCTGTTGCCCAAGGGACATCCTGGTCACGGTGAAGGTGAAGGCCCTTCCCAAAGCTGAGCAGCCACCCTTGATGTCTCCCAGACATTTGGACAGACTCTCATCTTGCTCTTTTCTATTCCCCAACAAAACAAAAAATACAAATAAAAAGGAAGAAGGGAGTGGTTTAATTTTGGGGGTTTCTGTAGGTTATTTTTGGGCTAGAACAAGCCCATCCCTCCCTTCATTTCCCTCCACTCCAAAGGCAGCAAAGAGAAGGCCTCTCCCCGACTGCCACCCGGCGATCTCAAAACAGCTGAGAGGAGGCACACAAAGCACACAAAGCCCTCCAAAGTTATGCCACAGTCATCAAATACCAGAGGCGTTTGGAAACCACTGCTGTGGCCCCGAGTAGGAGCAAACCTCTCCAAAAAAGGAAGCATTTCTCCTCCAACGTGCAGGAATTGGCAGCTCCCCTGCTGGAGTTTATGTAAGATTTCTCAAACAGATCAGCCAACTAACAAATGTCAAAGAGCCTCCGTGGCTTTGGAGGGCAGCCGCCAGACTTTGATTGCGGGAGGGGACTCTGATAAGGTTTGGAGTTGGGAAATGAGTTTCCGTGATGGAGGTGAAGCAGGAGTCCAAATAATGAGCAACCAGTGATGAACTGATGAGGAATGGCCACGCTGCCACCCCAAAGTGTCCCCTCTCACACCCCCATAAGGGTAACCTACAGAAAAATGGGCATTTACAGAAAAAATGGGGGTTCAGGATCACGTTACAGCAATCTGCTGCTCAAGATCAAGAGGATCCAAAGCAACATGGCCTGAAAAATATTAGATATTAATGGGGCAGTGTTAATATGAGGACAAAATATTCCAGAACTGTCTCAGAGGGGCCAGATAATGCTGTATTTTTAATATTTAACTGTATGTATTTACCTCAGAAGACTGACTAAGTAAATTCAGCTTCACTTTCCAGCAAAAGGCTGCAGGACAGTTATTTAAAACTTACTGGAACGGGGCTCTTAAAACCAGGCTATCCTGGTTAACCAGGACGTGATATGGCAAGTGCTTAGCAACACTCTTTCCCAATTTTTTTAACCTCCACCAGCCTCCCACGGAGAATGACAAGGAGTTATTACCTCCTGACAATGAGCTCTTTCTTCTGCTTCTTGTCCCATTAGGCCCTGATCTCTGCTGCTTCTGCACAGAAGGTACTTTGAATATCTAAATACCTAAAAGACGTGATTGTGTGCACAAAAGGCTCCTCAGAGCTGGGAGGATTTGGGGCTACTGCACACAAAAATCTCAGAAGAAAGGATCCAGCTTGTTTTGCCCCTAAAGTGTTCAGCATTTCAGACCTCAGAGTGGTGGTGGTGGCACTGAAAAATATAAGGCTTATTATTTTATTATTTACTAAGCTGCCTATCAGAATTAGTGAAGTTTATACTTGCATTCACTTAGGTATTTCCACTTTCTGAACAGCAAATAAAAATAAGCAACAAACCACTGACACAGTCCCATAAAATAGAAAGAAAATCCAGTTTTGTGGGATTTGAAGCCTCAAGGCACATCTCTTGCTTTTTCACCTCAATATACAGAGCAAGAAACACAAAGTCCAGACCAGCATCTGTTTCACTGCCACATCTCAATCCTAACAAAATATTCACACAAAGACCATAAATTAAAAATGACCCAAAGCCAGTCAGTTGTCTGGGGGCACTGAATAAAAGAGGTTTTGATCCATGGTCACAGAGGAAAGGTAAGATGGACATTTAGCAGGGTTTGAAGGGGCTAAACACAGAGCAGCAAAACAAGGAATAGGTTTAATTCTCCTTTTCCCACACCACGCATAAAGACAAACAGCTGATGGCAGGAGACAAAACATCTGGGAAGACACATGAAAAGGGTTTTTTTCTTGCCTCATTCTCTGCAAACTCCACTCTGGTTTGATCATCCCTTCCACCAGCATGAGGTCAGGCCCAAGCTCTTTTATGTGGACAATTAATAACTCTTATCATCACTTGATTTATCTCTCTTTAACATGTGTGGATCACATGGAGAAGGACTGGGTGAGTTATTACCTTGTGGAGCCAAGCAAAGAATTTTGTTTTTACTGTCCTGAAGTTCTTATTTCCTAACTTGAATAGGAAATACCACAGATATATATTTCAAGATGGACACAAGCAAAGCCTTTGCCTAAACACATGCCTGATTTATTATTCAGATTTATGGGTGTACTCTCTTCAGTGTTTGAGTTACGCATTTTTTCTCTACTGAAAAACAAGGATTAAATCTTAACCACAATGCCTTGATTTAAACTTAATTTTCCCGTGCACCATTTTCCTGCTTTTCTGCCTCCTGCAACTCCAAGGTTCCATGACTAAGTTCTTCCTGCTGCCACAAACTGATTTTTCAAACACAAGATTTCTCTTGTTTGGCCCATGCATAGAATACCATAAAATCCAATCATAGCATCTGCATTGAGTAAATCTTTGTTTAATTCCAACTACAGAGGCTCAGGGCGCGCTTTTTCTCCACAGCTCGCTGGAGACAGCTCTAGGGGAGGGAAAAAACAACAGGATTCATCCAAGGACATTTCTAAACCAGCCCCAGAAAAGGGATGCTGAGCAAACAGACTTTCATAGTCCAGAATTGAGCTTTTGAGTTACATTTTATGAAAAATAACTCCCAATATAACACAATCAATCATGGCATTGCACAGAGGAGTTTTCAGTCCAAATGTGTCTTTTCTGTACGACTGGCAAAGATAAATAGGAGAAAATCCCTGATACCTTTTCACTTTCATGACCCTGAATATTCACCTTTGTCTTCAAGCCCACAGCCAGCTGAACACAGAGACATTAAAGCCAAGGAGATCTGAGCCATAATTCTCCTTCCATGGCTGTGGCAAATACACGGACTCTGGTTTATTGATTCAAAGCCATTAACCCATGTGAATGACCCAAACCATGAAGGCTTCTGCAGCTCTACATCCAAACTGGAGTTAGGCATCCCAAGATCAAATGAAAATGAAAGAGTGGAGGCTCTACATTAAATTTATCAGTGTTATTTTCTAGCTCAACAGCAGCAGCTGTAGCCGGCAGCGGTTTCATTCCAATTGGTATCCATTCACTATCAACGTTTCAGAGTCACCCTAACATCCTAGGAAATTCTCACTGCCAGGTAAAACTCAGATAAAACTGAGAATATCCCAATACCAACACCCAGGGGTCTCTGAAATATAATATTGGTTCAAGTAGGAAGAGTGGCAGTCGGTCTTTCCCTGAGGGTCAGCGCTGTCAGTACCAGAACAAACTCACCTTCCCCAAAGCCAGCCGTGCTGGAAACTCTCCCTCCTTCCAGACCAAGGTCCTCTCTCAAGCGGTGCCAGGAGAGGTTTGGATGGGACGTTAGGAAAAATTTGTTCACTGAAATCATGGTCAGGCATGGAGGGCTTCGGCCAAAGTTTGGACTTGATGATCTTGGGGGTCTTTTCTAACCTTAATTCTGGGATTCTGACAGGGTCTGCACAGGTTCCAGAAAGACAGCAAATTAAAATGCAGCCGGAAGGAGCCTGAGGAAAGGCAGTCAAGTTATTGATTATGCTGAGCTGCAGAACCCTGTTTTTCAGCCAAAATTTATCTGTGAGAGGGAAGAAGACAAAAGGTTTTGAAAAACCCTCCTTGCTGAATTAAATCTACTCCCTCTGGGCATTTGCTCCATCAGATATAAAGATATATTTTCTTTGCAGTCAAGATTTAGCCTTTTCCAGACTTGATTTTCCATCCAGTCAAACTGATCTGCAGTGATTAATAAGAAGTAAAATAATTTGAGAACGAAGAAGAAGAGTCTACCTAAAGTTAAGCCCAAATGTAAAATTAGAGACGGTGCTTGTATCCGTTAACTTAGAAATTAATCTGAGCCTAAAGGAAAGCCCATGGTAAGTTTAATACTTCAATTACAGTTTCAGAGGAGCAGAAATAGCCAATCCAACATATTCCATGGTGCCTTTCTGCTATGGACACAGCTTCCAACATGAACCTGATACACAAATGGGGCAATTACAGCAAACTGCATTTTCTTTATGAGTATTTCTCTACCAAGATAATTTTAAAAGAGATGTTTTGATGTTTCCCACAGACCTGAACCATATGGGAATTAAGAAAGCATTAAAAAACCAGAAGAAACCCTGGTAAGCAAAGGTACAAGGCACGTAAAGCTCCTCTGAGCTACAATAACCTCGTGGCTGCAGGAGCTGATGGATAAATAAAACAACCCAGATAAAGAAGAACTGGAAAGGGATTAATTAAATCAGAAGCAATAAAGACACATTAAAAAGATTTCTAGAAGGAATAAATCAAATCACGAATACACAATTATGGAACCTGGGGTCAGCAGTGATATTATGGGAAGGATCCTTGTGTTGGTCTCTCCTTGCTTATCACCCAGGTAATCAGATGGGTCACAGGACTGAAGCTTCCCAGTGGCTCCCAGCTGTCCAGGCTGGCCCTTCCTAATGCCCTTCTGGATAAAAAGTAATCATTTCTCAAGGATTAAAAGCACACAATACCCTATTAAAAGACCAGAGTCCTTCCCAAACAAGAGTTAACCCCAGAGCAACGCCTAGGACAGGTGGATATTATCAGAGCATCTTCCCTGGAAACATTAATCTGTTTGCAAGTCAAAGTCCTGAAAGAATTTCTGACATTCCCAGTGAAAAGATCTCAAGACTTGGCTCAGCAATTCAATTCACTTGTTTTGTTGTCTCGGTTGTTTGTTTGGTATTTATTGCCATGTTTTGTTTTCCTGTAACCTCCATACCCACTCCACTGCCCTTGTTTATCACGTGCCTTTCTACACTCTCATAATCCTTTGAGCTTCCTTTCAAGTAGCTTGGGGAAAAAAAAAAATCACAGTATGAGTTCACGAAACAATGTATGAATAAGTCATTTCCTCCTTTAAATACACCTCTGAGTAAATGATCCAGAGACTTTTCAAGAACCATTTACATAACAGTCGCTGATACAGGCTTCAAATTTTCATGTCAATCTCAGAATGGCATTTTAAATCACCCCATTTTCCTAAAGGAAGTGAGAGAATTTTAAGAGCAGATCTTGCCAACTTCTAGACCCCTTCTTTTAGACCCAAATCTTTAAATGGTGAATTCTCCTCATCCTTCTCCACTTGGGGTAGTGCAGAAATGTCAGAAGTGCTCTGGGTGTGTAACCTATAATCCAAACACAGTTGGGTGCTACTTCAAATACATTTTCTTTTACGACTACAAATGCCATAAATTTCAGCAACTGTCAATCCCACTTCACAGCCTGCAGCTTGAAAATAAAATTTGGAGGCTTTGCTAGATGTGAGTAACCATCTACTGCAGTACTACTGGGAAGACACCTATGAATCACAAGATGCTCAACTAGTTGCAAATAAATTTAGGTAATTTCCAGGCGTAATTCATAGACAAGTAAACAAGAGAGTGGAATTTGCTTCTACGTGGATTTCTGAAGTGTCGTAAGAACATCCATCCTTCCTTGGGCTCAGAAACCAAGAACAGGCTCAAAGGTGAACCTCTTCCTCAAATCCTGTCGGAGCTGGAAGAGCAGTGAGGAAGGTGGGGGTCGGGCTCTGCTCCCAGGGAACAAGGGACAGGATGAGAGCAAACGGCCTCAAGCTGTGCCAGGGGAGGTTTCAGCTGGATATAAGGAACAATTCCTTTCCAAAAGGGTCGCCTGCCCAGGGCAGGGGCAGAGTCCCCATCCCTGTAGGGATTTCAAAGCCATGTGGATGTGGTACTTGGGGACATGGGTCAGTGGTGGCCTTGGCAGTGCTGGGAGTGGTTGGACTCTGACCTTGGAGGGCTTTTCCAACCTAAATGACTGTGACTGTATTCCAGAGAAGTTTCTGGGTGTGGTTCCTGCAGCAGCAGCACGATTGCTCTGAAGGCACCAAGGGCCACGTGGCAATTCATAAACTGGATCATCAAGGGGCCACAAGCTCCATGTGCTGCTCCAGGGCTCCACTGGGAACTTTTCTTCAGCCTCAGGATGGTGCAGGGCTCTGCTGAGCTTCCCTTTACCTGGGATGGAGTCAAGGACTTCTCTGCCAGCCTGAGAATGGGAACCAGCGCTCAGATGAGCTTCTCTTGGAATGTGTTTGCACTCAGAGGTCCTGGGGCACAAAGGGAAGGGCAGAGGTGGAGACCGGGATCTCTGGCATAGTGGGAATCTCTTTGGGGACTGGCCTCTACATCTGCAACCCTCCTGATTGGTTTTATTTCGGAACCAGGAATTCGGGGAACGGAGGGATAAAAGAGGCCATCCAGAGCAGTTAGCACCTTTGTTTGAGTGACCTAAAAGAACCCAGGGGCTGGGAGCCATAAATTCCCAAAGATGCGGGCACATTTCTTTTTTTGGCTCCAAGTCTGAATGCCAAAAACTGGGACAGTTGACTTTGATGCACCCCACTCCCAGACAGTTGTGACCCTGAGAGACTCCAAGCCACAGAAAAGCCCATTCTTCAAGTGCACTGAAGAGGTCACAGCCTCGGAGGTGTGGAACCCAAAAATACAACGTGATTTAAAACAGAGCTGGAGGGGAAGACAAAGCAGCCGGGGGAAGGGAAGTGGCCGGAAGGCTGACTCCAGGCAGAGGCGGAAAAAGGACATGGAAAAGGCAATGGAAGCTGACAAAGGGAGTCCGCGAAGGGTCAGGGGGTGAGGACCTGTGACCCCGTCCCAGCTGAGCACTGGGTCACCCAAGCCTTTGAAAGGAGCCCAGAGGGAGAGCTGCAATCCATCATTTTTATCAGCAGCACTTCCAGACAGAGCTCAGTCATCCCCATGCCAGGAAGATTTCTCAGACAACCTACAAGCACCAGGCTGAGAAAAAGGACAGCGCTGCCAGAGGAGAGGGAATTAAGAAAGGTGATGTGAAAATTGGGAAAAGAAGAAGCCCGTGTCAAAATCAGCAGAAATCAGAGCCTAAGTGCCTTTTTCTGGTGGAAATCACGATTTCATCCAATTTCCACAGGTAGTGGTGCCAACTGTGTTGCACAATAAACCCTGGAGAAGAGGCTTTGGAGAACACATCCGTCACCGCGACGTGACATGTTAGTGCTGCCTGCTTCCCAGAGTGAGAACAAACAGCAAAATCCAACTCCTAATGAAGTCAAACAACCCAAAAAGGGAAAGAGCAAAAGGAAATGCTCTGTCTGTCTCTCTCCCCCATCCCCAAACACATTAGCAAAATGGAGCGTTCATGATTAATTCACATTCCTTGCCCACCGTCTCTCCTGCTAGAGCAGCATAAAACCCAGCTCATTGTCTCTCCTCTCTGAAGACGTGGGAGACGCGGCTCCATGGCATCTCTAACGGAGCCCAGGAGCTTTCCCAGCAAATTCCAGGATGACTGCGGGGATTTTACCTGTTTGGTGACAACTGCAGCACGCTGGCGCCAGGAGGGGATTTGACAGAGCTCTGCAAAGAGCCCAGGGCTCGCTGGCCCCGCTGCGCCTCGACCGACACGAAATTCTACAGCATCACGTTATTTTAGGGCTCAGGGCACCGGAATTAGGCCATAAAAATGCAGAGAGTGGAGATCTTTACAGCACTGAGATGGGCACCATGGCTGGATAGAGAGATAATTAGAAGTTAGTGACAATTTGCACAATGTACAAGGAGAAAAAGGTTCTTTCTTTTAAAAAGAAGAAAGCTAAAAACGCTTCGACTCTACTACGCTTCATAAAAGCCAGCTTTTTGAAGCTATTTCAATTAAGCCCAGCAAACTCTTCAAAAAATCTTTCAGATTGTTCCAGATCTCACCTGACTCTGTTCTACATTTTCAGGCAAGGAGGAAAAAAAAAAGTTATTTTACTTTGAAAATCTACATAATTAAAACCAGCACTGTCTTCTGATTGATAAAGTTTCAAGTGACAGCTTTGCAGCAAGCTGCCTCCCACACAGAAGCAATTTGTAAAAGCCTTTCAGAGTTTTATGTAACTGAAAAATCCGAGTTGCTTTCATCCAGGTCTTTCTTTCCAACCCCAGTTTAAATGTGGCTGCAAGGAACTGCAACAAATAGATGCCTGAATAGAAGATTAATTTAGGGACCAACCATTTTGTCTAATGATCAGGCACTGGCCGACAGCACAGGCTTTTTCTTGTTGTTCCTTTGTATTCAGCGAATTTTGAAACAATTTTATCTTTAAAGCCCAACTTAACTCTAATTTTTCAAGCACAACTGGTCACACAACACATTTGCCACCACCTCAAATGGGCTTAAGTTCCCACAAGAGCAAAGCCAAAAGGAGCTGAAACAACAAGAATTAAGAGATGACATTAATTCTTTCCCTGAGCTGGTGAATACAAATCTGTGTTTGTTTTTTCAGCCATGCAGCACCTTCAGCACTAGGGGGAGTACACAAAAAAGCTGAACATTTCCTTCATCAAAACTTTTCTTACGTGAGTTAGAAAACTCTCATCTGAAACCACATATTCTCTGAGATTTGGAAAGCTCCTACGTATAGGACAATTAATTCCATATAAATTTGTCTGGTGCTTTATAGGAATTGTGGCTCTTAGGAAATAATCTAAACCCCAAATCCCTCACCTGGATGTGGGTATCAGCCTCCACAAGCACATCAGCAGCTTTTAAGGTAAAAAAGTACAAGTAATGCATTAAAAAAAAAAAAAATAAATAAAGCCAAGTAGCTGAATCAATGTTGGCCCAATATAGTGCAGGAAAACAATTTTTTATTAAATGTAAACATCACTAGTGGGGTTTTTTCCTAAAAAACTCATCTAGTTCTCATAACTAAATAAAATGACATTTACAGGCCAACCACTGTAATGTTCCACAAATGCAGAAGAAACTGGATGAAAACACTGAGTCTATTGAAAGACAAGAGAAAAAAAGGTGTCAGAGTAAAATACTGAGAAAATTTAAAGATATTTCTATTTTAGCACTGGTAGATAGGGCTAGTAAATTATGTTAATGCTCTAAAATTTTAGCCAGCTATTTCGTAAAATTCTCAATACCTGCATTTCCAATTAGCACAAATATGAATTCTCATTTCCTTTGTATTCTGATGGTTCAACAGAAACAGGCTAAAGTGAATTCATATATTAAATGAGACTATTAGGACTAAAAGCCCTGAAGAGCTGCCTTATGTGTCATATTTTCTTTTGTATTTTGCCCTTCCTTTGTGATAAAGAACCAGAACCCAAATCTAACTTCCAAGAAGTCACAGTCAGATAACAACAACCACAAGGGAAGGGTTAGGAAAAAGAAGAAAAAAAAACCCCACCAAGTTTACAAACCAGCAAACACTGAAACAAATCCACAGGACAAAGATTTGGGCCTCGTAAAATAAACCTCTTGTCATTTCCAATTTTGGTACGAATTGAGAAACCAGAGACTCACAGAACAACCTCGTCTGTGAGACCTCTGGAGGGGTCTGCTCCAAGCAGGGCCAGCTTCACGGGCGCATCCGTCACGGGAGGGCTCATGCCCTGCTCGCTTCCCCCAGCATTTCAAAGTTTGAAACGCTCTTGTCCCCAGGGCTCACACGGAGCTGCACGTCCCACCAGCTCCTCCTCATCCAGCACCAGCAGATCCAGCAGAGCACCTCCCCTGAACAACCCAGCTCAGGGGGAAAGTATCCTTAAATTGTCCCCAGTGCTCTCCAGGAATCTCCTCCGTGGCTTCCACCCCAAGCAGGTGCCCTTGCAGCACTGGTTAAAGAATTCCCCCAAAGGAATTCTGAGGTTTCCTGCAGCTGCTGGAAGAAATCTTGGTGCACCTGCAGCTCTGCCCCGTGTGCCTCCCTTGCTGTGCTTTCCATCAGCTGCTCCAGATCTCCCGGCAGTTCCCCCTCACAGCCCTGAGCACAAAGGGCCCCCTCCTCACAGAATCCTGGAATGTTTGAGTTTGTGTCTCATCCCACTCCTGCTATGGGCAGGGGTACCTGCCACTATCCCAGGCTGCTCCAAGCCCCGTCCAACCTGGCCTTGGGCACTGCCAGGGATCCAGAGGCAGCCACAGCTGCTCTGGGCACCCTGTGCCAGGGCCTCCCCACCCTCCCAGCCAGGAATTCCTTCCCAATATCACATCCATCCCTGCCCTCTGGCAGTGGGAAGCCATTCCCTGTGTCCTGTCCCTCCAGCCCTTGTCCCCAGTCCCTCTCCAGCTCTCCTGGAGCCCCTTTAGGCTGCTGATCTCAAACCTCATTCCCACCCTATGAACCCACGAATTCCTGACCAGAACGGAAGGACTCAGATCCTCTCCCAGCGGTTGCCTGCCCTGATGAGAAGAAGGCAATCTGTAGCTGTACCCTGCAAGTCTGAAGACTTTTGTTTCCTGCAGACAGTGACAGCAGCCTGAGTGATGGGTGAAAACCCTCAAGACAGCAAACCCTGAATACCCTTTGCCAGGCACATTTGAATGATTTGCCTTTTCAGTCAGACTTTTCTCTTTTGTTCCAGCTCTGTTGTGATCTTTCAGCATCCAAGTATTACTTAATTCAGGAGTTTGTCACATAAAAGCCATTTTTATTCTTCTTTAGAGATTTTCATGAGAGGTTTGTTCTTGCTGGAGAGCATTCTTAACAGAAAAAATATCTATATTAACAGTATTTTGCAAACCAGAGTGCTAAATACTTATTAATTATTTTTTTCTAGTTACTTGCAAATGGAACTTATTTTTTTAACCTTCCCAGTAAAAGAGAAAGGAACCACTGCCAGAAAAAAAGGGGGAATTTTGAAATTTTGCCTCTCCTTTGGTGCAGTTTTGTCTTGAACTTTGTTGTGCATGATGCCTTCAAAGTGTGAGCGTGGAAAAAGAAAATATTTGTGCGTAGTAATGGCCTCATCTCTCTGAGGCACTTGCCACAGCAGCTGCAGGGATAAATCTCCTGTTACAGATAGATTGTGGCTGCAAAGCAGCCAAAATGGAATGTTAATTTAGGCTCAGCCGTGCTAAAGCCAGGCAGGGCTCAGGGCAGTCTTGGGGAAAACAAGGTCTCCACAAAAGCCTTGCTCTGAGAAAGGCCTTGGCAAAATATTTCAAATTTCTAATTTTTCCGATTAGCTCAAGTCTGAGAGCTGTAAGGGAGAAAATCACCCTTGGAAGGTCCTTCTCACTAATTTGTTCTTGTTTCCTGATGCCTTTTGACACCCCTTTTCTTGCTGGCTCATCCTGTAAGAGTTTTCCAGAACGCATTCCCTGTCCTCTTCCATTGTCTTTATCTCCTCAAAGAGTTCTTGGGTTCTTCTAACTCGGGTTCTTCCAACCCAAACAAAGATATTTTCCCATTGTCCAGCTTCCTGCCCATCCATCTATGGAATGATGGGGTAGACCAAAGGTGGAATCTCCTCCACCAAACCATGAATTCCATGGCTGTTCCCAAAACACCACACACCCAGCCCAGTGCTGTTTTTCTTGGATTCAAGCATGGAAGCAACTTTCTGTGGGTTAAGGACTCAACCACATCACCCAACCCAAACTAAGTCCCTGCAGGCTTTCTGGCCAAACTGAAGGTGAAGTGCAGTAACTGGTTAAACTACAATAACATAATGAGGTAGCTGAGCCCTCAGAAGTCATGAAAATTATTCCGAACTAAGCCAAAAAATAAAGGGGAGAATTACTTAGTCAACAGCTCCAAAGGAAAACCCAGAGTCGAAACGAATTCCTGATGTCCTCCTGACTCCCAGAATCAAGGGGAGGAAAAAGCAGGGAAAAGGAAAGTCAGCTCAGCCTCAGTATTTCAATATTGCTGGTGCTTCCCAGCTGCTCTGAGCTGTTGTGTTTCTGTGGAAACCTTTGGTTTCCCTGAACAGCATCTCTCACTGCACTTCCAGAGGCTGAAGTCTGGGCCAGGCCTGTGCCAGGAGATCATTTCTCATGTTCTTATCCATTTTCATACACAAAACCAAAGCAACTCTTACTTGTCCACCAGAACATGAAGCCAGAGAAAGCTCAGGAGTCAGGGCATGTTCCTGGACATGACTCCAGACCATCAGGGAAAAAGAGAATGGAATTCCATTGCTGTCCTCCAGACTCTGCCCTGATCTCCTTTGCTCATGTAAATTCCTCTGCAATCTTTGATTTCATTGCTAGAGATAAAATTGCCTCTGACTTTCAATCAGATGCTCCCAGGTGCTTTTCAACGCCTTGTCTTTATCAAACAAGCTGGAAAACTTCATCTACCTGACATCGTGCCCACGTGGAAAGGTGACTTATTCCAGACTTAAATGAGCTAATTTAAATTTTTTGTGAGTTTTGGGAGTGTAAGGACTAAATCAGGCTATATGGACCTCAGGAATTATTCACTTGTCCTCAAAGAAGAAATCAGGACCAAAACTACTAAGAATTTATGTTCTCCATAAGTTTTCCGGGGTAAATGAGGTGAGTCTGGCTCGCTGTAGGAAACCCTGAGATGGTCTCTGAGCAGCACCAGGATATCTGGGCACTCAACACTACGAGGAGCAAGAGGAAGTACCCAAAGCACAAAAAATGTTTTTAAATCACCTGTGCCAAGAAGAGCCTTTTCTCTCAGGTTATAGACAGAAAATGTCCTTGTTGTCACTCAGCTGTTACAGAACTTCAACTAAGCGCTGCTAATTATCTAATATCGAGCCACTTCTTCTACTTCAAAGTAATTTTCCATCCTATTAGTTTTTATATCAGAAGTCATGCAGAACTGACTCTATTTATCTTTTGCTCTCTGGTATAGTTTAGAGTTTCTCAAAATCCAGACCTGAGTAAAATCTTAATATCCCTCCTAATTTGTCACCCATCTGAAAACTGAACCCGAAATAATTTGCAGAATGCCTTCCACACAGGTCTTTTGTTTTAATTGAACTTTTCTTTTTCCCCACAGGAAACCTAATTTAGTATGACTTGCCACTACAAAAATTGAAATTCTTAGGCTAATTAATTTTCCTAACTGAAAATGAATATGACTTTTTTTTTTTTTAGTTTTTAATACCTCCCTCTAAAAAATTCAATCCTTGGCATGTAAAACCAAAGGAGAGTTAGAAAAGCTTTCAGGAATTAAAAAACTTTACTGAAATTAGAAGTTTTAACAGGGATTACTTTACAGGGTGATAAAAGTTTTTCACCTCTACAAAGCCAGTAGCTGAAATATAAAATCTGGAGGCAGTGAGAGTTTCCATTATAGAACTTTGGCATGGTGGGGCAGAAACACATGAACTTTCCAACCTCACTTCCATGAGTAAAAAGAGGGAGATGTGTTAAAAGCCATTTTCAGAGGCAGAGATGAGATACAGTGGTTGTGTGGTCTGATAAATCCCTGGGAGCCAAAAGAAACAACTCTTCTGTATTTGCACCTCAGAGAGGTGAAGCTCATCCCAGGAGGACCAAGGAGGTGACTTCAAGCACCAGGGCTGCTGTTGACACTGGGCTTTAACACCAAAATGATTTTATTGCCTCAGGTTGGGCCTCAGATATTTTTCTGTTACTTTCTTTCATCTACTATTTTCTATTTAAGCATTTCCCCACCAAAATCACCCAATATTTTACACTAAACACCTACACAGGCTTCTGTTGTTCGTCTCTGTAGCCCATTCCTCACTCTGGATTTTTCCCTTCTAATGGAACAACATCTCATTGACTTTTATTTGCCAGCAGCAGAGTTAAGAGCAACTTCACTAATTGCAGTAAGACCAGTAATAAATCGAAGCCACTTAGATCACCCACACAAATGGTTCTGTGCAGTGTCCAGAACACAGAAGAGGTGACATTTCACACACCGGTGGGACGTGGGGCTTCTTCAGCAGCACAGAGGAGCAGGGCTGGAGGCTGTTCCTTCCCCACACAGCGCTCCCAGCAGGATTTACCTCCTCACTTTGCTCTCCCTAACAAATCCCCCAAGACCCTTCCAGGCCCCTTTAGGGATGGGATATACCCCAGGGCAGAAGGTCATTGGAGCAAAATCTGATGAGGAGCAGCTGAGGGTGTTTGGCTTGGAGAAAATGAGGCTCGGGTGGGATTTTATTGCTCCCAACAGCTCCTGACGGGAGGGTGTAGTCAGGTGGGAATCTGGCTCTGGTCCCAGGGAGCAAGGGAAAGGAAAAGAGGACTCAGCCTTGAGTTGCACTAGAGGAGGTTTAGGCTCAATATTGGGAAAATTAATTCCCTGAAAGGGTGGCTAAACCTCGTCACAGGCTGCCAGGGCTGTGGGGAAGTCCGCATCCCTGGAGGGATTTAAAAGCCGTGTGGATGTGGCACTTGAGGACATGGGTCTGTGGTGGCCTTGGCAGTGCTGGGGAATGGTTGGGGACGGGCTCAGAGGTTTTTCCAGCCTTTGTGATGCCAGGATTCTGTGAAATGCACACGGCGTCTCCCCACGTCTGCAGCTGTGCTGCGTCCCTCGGTGACAGTAAGTTGCAGAACAGTTGTTTTCTTTCCCATACACAGCTCTGGACGCAGAAAACCACTGAGTTTTCTGTTCCCTTTCCCTTTTCCCTTGTACATCTTTCCACACCACTGATGATCTGGCTGAAAGCTTTCAAAGAATTAATTCGAGACTCCGGAACAGACAAAGCAGCACCTGCTGAACCCGTGACAGCAACGCTGGGCTGGGGATCAGCTCCTTTCCCGCTTTCTTATTCCTCATGGATTTCAAACCACCAAACCCTCACCCTGCAGGTGTTGAGAGTGTCTGTGGAAACCCAGACTGTGAAATGGGCACATCCAACAGGCGCGGGTCAGACGCCGCAGTCATTTGTGTCCAATCTCACACGGATTTCCAAGGATAAAAGTTTCGGCCGCGTATTTTCTGAATCATCACCAGTTATGTGAACCCTTTGAACCTTCAGGAGTGAGGGCTGCTGTGATCAGGTGGGGTAGCTCTGTTTCACAGGGTGAGATGGAGAAATTCCTCGTGGACACAGCTGTCACTCCAGGGCAGACCCTCCAGAGCCGCCTCTCCAACGCCCGGAAGGTGATGGGAACAAGACGTGACAGCAACACCCTTCACAGTCTGAGTTCCCCTGAAAAGCTAAATTAAAGGAGGAGCAGGTGTCTGTTAAGTCTGGGCTTGCAGTTCCTTCGGGTACGTGGGGAAGTGTCAGCATTCCTCTGCTCCCGTTCTGTCTGGGAACACGAGTTGGGAAGGGGAGCGCGATCCTCGGGACATCCCCGCATCCTGCCAGGCACGGCCTCCCCTCCATCCCACCCACCTTTGGGGGCCCCTTTGCAGTGGCACAGGACCCAAAGAGAGACCCCGAGCACCCCCGCAAACCAGTGCTGATTCCAGCAACCCAAACCGCTCCCTGAACCCATTTTTCAAACATTTTTCCCAGTTTGGGAGCTGCATTTTTGCCTCAGAGCCCGTGCCTGGCAAACACACTGAGCGGGATATTCATACAGCTCGGGATGTCTGAGGCAGCAACAGATAAATATGACTTTTTCCACTCTAATCTTCACGTTATAAAATGAGCTTTTCACACATTCAGATTTTAGGGCAAGAAATGCCACATTTTATCAGCGTGTCCTATAAAAGGAGCTACATATGAAGCACCTCATCAGCTGTACATCCCAACCAATAAAGCTCTTCACTGGTTCTACTTCCACTTGAACCATTCACCCATAAATTATCACCTTTCTCAATCGTTTTTTCCGTAGTAGAAAATATCTTTCCGAATCCAAGTATGACACATACAATACTGCATGAAATAGTGAAGTTTACGCTTATTAAATTAATCAGAATTCCCAATGCATCAACATCCAGGTGAAAAGGCATCTTTTAAGACATGATAGGAGATGCAGATATTTAATAAAAATGGGCAGGGAAGTTTCAGAGTTTTTTTTTTTCTGTTAATGAATGACCTCTCCAGCACCAGGGGAACCTCACAGGATCTGTGAGCTCACTCTGGAGCACATCCATTACAAAACCTGCAGCTGTTTTCCTGGATTCTGTTGTGAAAACAGACTTTTGGCAAAACATGATTATTTTGGAACTCTGCAAGGACATTTTATGTTGCACACTGCAGGTATTTTTACTTAAATCTTACAAAAAGGTGGCTTTGTCTTGGAGACTTCGTTTTCCAGAGACATTCATCAAGCACCACGTCAGCTGTCGAACATAAATCAATTAACCTCTGCTGAGTAATTCTTTTCAATTATTTGAAAAGCAAAACCTTTGGAGGTAAACCTGTGACCTTTTTTTTGGTTTTTTTAATAAGACATTATTTCACTGTTTATGTTGGTCTGGATCCTGGTGGTTTGTAAGTGTGGTTTTGGCCCTTATGAATAATCAGTAATAGACAGACACCCATAATTCAAGGCCAGCCCAGGATCTGTCACTGCTCTGCCTGAGCAATATTTTAAAATGAGCCAGAGCGATGCTTCTGTTCTTTTCCGACCTGCAAGGGGGAGAAGTGGCACCTAAGGCTATGTCTACATTATTTATACCACTTTGATAGATTAANCCTGACCACAGCGGCAGGGAATATTTTTTTCCTGATATCCGATCTGAAGCTCCCCTAGTGAAAGTTAAGGCCATTTCCTTCTGTGATTTCACCTGGGACACAACAGAAGAGCCTGACCCCCACCCCCCTCCACCTTCCTGTCAGGGTTGTAGAGGTCCCTGAGCCTCCTCTTCTCCAGAAAACCACGGACACTGATTTGGTTTCTAATCCTTAAACTATTTAAT
>VYZQ01019313.1:25056-60318 GCA_013400655.1 Mystacornis crossleyi
TTTCTGTTAATGAATGACCTCTCCAGCACCAGGGGCACCTCACAGGATCTGTGAGCTCACTCTGGAGCACATCCATTACAAAACCTGCAGCTGTTTTCCTGGATTCTGTTGTGAAAACAGACTTTTGGCAAAACATGATTATTTTGGAACTCTGCAAGGACATTTTATGTTGCACACTGCAGGTATTTTTACTTAAATCTTACAAAAAGGTGGCTTTGTCTTGGAGACTTCGTTTTCCAGAGACATCCTTCAAGCACCACGTCAGCTGTCGAACATAAATCAATTAACCTCTGCTGAGTAATTCTTTTCAATTATTTGAAAAGCAAAACCTTTGGAGGTAAACCTGTGACCTTTTTTTTGNCTTAAACTATTTAATTGTTTCCAAATTTGGAGGCAAGCAAGAATTAAAAGATTAAAAACCTCTACACCACATCTGAGTCTGCCATTAGAGTCAGAACAGTCTGAAACAAATTCTCAGCTATCTGGCTCCCCAAAATACGNAAATTATTTTACTGTTTATGTTGGTCTGGATCCTGGTGGTTTGTAAGTGTGGTTTTGGCCCTTATGAATAATCAGTAATAGACAGACACCCATAATTCAAGGCCAGCCCAGGATCTGTCACTGCTCTGCCTGAGCAATATTTTAAAATGAGCCAGAGCGATGCTTCTGTTCTTTTCCGACCTGCAAGGGGGAGAAGTGGCACCTAAGGCTATGTCTACATTATTTATACCACTTTGATAGATTAAATCTTTACCACAAGGCTGAGCTTTTCAAACATGCCCGAAAATGTTTAAAGATTCCACAGGTGCTCTTCCCGAGCGCAAACAAAGGCTTCTCTTTGTAGTGTGAATACAAAATTAAGATGGAACGAAACCCTGGGAGCTGTAGGTGCTGCTTAGAACAAATCCTTGACTGGACATGTTGGATTTATTTATTTTTAACGCAAAGATTTTTGGAACTCGGCAGAGTAATACCTATCTATCTATATATATATATATNGTTCCACTAAAATCAGTAACAGCTTGAGTAGAAGAAGATCTGAAAATATTCTTTATTTTGATCACTGTTACCTAACGATGGCCACTGGATTTTCTTTCCCTCTGTCTCCATGACAAGAACAAAAGGCCAGAATTTTAGGCCTCACTTCAGCCTAAAATTGCTTTAAAATGTGCTTTCTGAAGTAGATGCCTTCCTTCTAATTCCCAAGGAGTTCACAACTGTATTTTTAGAGAGGCAATTTGGAATTTAACAAACACAGATCCTTAGAAATGTCTCTGCGCTTTCCTACTTTCACAAAAAGACATTAAGGTCATATATTTTTTTCTGGAGTGGAGATGACTTTGGGGTGGATGTAACCATGGCTACCCCACTCGGAATCAAACCAAACTGCTGAATTTGGAAGTCACTGAAATGTATAGAATGCACATGATTTGATCCACAATAATTGTGACTCAGATTTTTGGAAAACGTTCTCAGTTGCTATTCCCAAATAGGGAAGAGGAGAGGCCCACACTGTGCCAGATCCATCCATGGATCCCTTAGTCCATTTCGTAGCATCCACTCCAATGTTGCCGTCACCCTCACCCCTAATTTTTGTTTGATTTGAGGTTTCTCTGACCTGTCCTACAGCAAACGTCCTCAAGCTGTGCCAGGGAAGGGTCAGGTTGGATATCAGGAGGAATTTCTTCATGGAAAGGGCGGTCAGGCATTGGGAGGAGGTGGAGTTTCCATTCCTGGAGGTGTCCAAGGAAAACCTGGAAGTCTCAGTGCTCTGGACTGGGGACAAGGTGGGAATTGGTCACAGCTTGGACTCAATGACCTTGGAGGTCTTTTCCAGTCTCAGTGATGCCGGAATTCAAGGATTCACCGGCCTGTCCTCCAGTCAAAAGTCTTTATTTTAAGGGCTGGTTTTCCTCTCACCAGAGAGAACTCCAAGAATCAGGAACTGCTTCCCTCCATTCGAACTAAATAAGTTGAAATGACAAAATCAGATGTCATCCAATTTATTTATGGGAAAAGAATCACACTGCCCCGTTCCACACTTTGTTCAATCAGCTTTGCTCTTATTCCAGAAAGGTTTTACTACAGAATTCAGGACTCCTCAAACTCTAAGACTAACAGGGGTGAGTGACAGGTATATTCACTTTTGAGGAGTGATGACACTGTTTTAAATATTTAATGCATTGAAAAACCTATGGAAAGAAAATAATATGAAGTTGGCTTTGACGCAATAACACCATATTTTCTGTCTCTTTCCATGTTGCGGCCACATGATAGAGAACTGTGAAAGAAAGGAAAATGGCAGATTTCAAATCAGTTATCCTGGTGCTACCGGCTTTCAAAAAATTAATTTTTTCCCCCTTTTTTTTCATTTTTCCAGGGCAATCAATAAACAGGCCAAGGCCATCAATCTCCACGCCACAGAGCAATATTTTATTTCCAAGCTGATGGCTTCCCATGATGAATTACAGTCATTAGAAAGCATGACAGCCTGTTAGAGTGCCTTCAGCACACGTGCAAGTCTTGCTGACAGAAGAAAGTTGGTTTTTTATTATTATTATTATTATTGCTATTATTATTATCACTATTATTATTTTCATTTGAGATCACAGAATCCCCAAATGGTTTGGGTTGAAGGGACCCAAACCTCATCTAATTCCAACCCCTGCCAAGGGCAGTGATGCCACCCATCCCTACCCACACAAAGATGTAAATATTGCCCTGAGCATGGATCATGCTGGACAGCCCACCAGAGACTAATTTAACTTTTCCCAAACATTTTAAATGACATTTCAAGGGTTTTTTCCTCCACAGATATTTTGTGTTTGCAACAGTTGGCTTTGCAACCTTCAAACACAGTTTTGTGGTCACCTATTTGGATAGATCACCACTTATGTTAATAAAACATGAAAATCAATCAAAAATAAAATTATCTGAAGGATTTATCTGTTCTCCAGATACACTGGGATGTCCACATAGACAGGATCAAGGCTGCAAATGGAATTGGAACCCGGCATCTGTGACTTAGCAAGACAAAAAGTACTTTGAGTAAATAATTACACACACAGTACAACTGAGCTCAGCAACACTGAGCTTAACAGGTTGCCAGAGGTCTGAGCTGAACTCAGTGGAAGTGACTCCCTGTGCCAGGGAAGCAGAAGAGCTTTCCCAGCTTTTGAGACCTTTCTTCTCAATCTTTCCCTACGTAAAAGCCTTTTTTGCTCCTGCACTTGGAGCAGCCAAAGTAAAAACAAGGCGTCTTCAGATGGATGGCGGGGCTGGGAATTAAAATGGGCCCCTGCAATGCCTTTAATGTCACAAAAAATCACCCTGAGAGGAGGCACAGGCAAAGGACAGACAGTGGAAATGGGGTTTGGGGCTGGAGAATTCATTCTCTGGAGCAGTGGGATCAGCAGGGGGGAGAGGTGAGGTGGGAGAGGGAGCAGAAAGGGATAAAAGCCCTGGGATAAAGCCTGGGAGGAAATTTAGTGAAGGCACAACGGGGGGTGGAAATGAGGGAAGGGAAGAAAAGCTCCCCATCCTCCCTTTTCACTCCGAGCCGTCCAAAGCTGAGATTGGAGCTAAAAGCTTCCACTGACAAATTTGATGGCCTTCAGATCCAAAATGTACCTGGACATCGTGTGGTGCTCCTGGATCTGGGAATAAATAACAGCTCCAAAGGTGCTGCAGGCGACAGGCACAAAATGTGAGCATGGAAAGCTTAGGTAGTGCTTAACATAATTAGCACTGTTTTCTGTGGCATGATCTGCAGAGGATCGCGAACCCCAAAAAATCCCAGAAACATCTGAAAGCAGGGAAAGAAGTTGAATTTTATTGGAAAAAAAAAAACAGAAAAAAAAACCCTCAAACCCATAAAGCAAAACAGGAGAGGAATGAAATATAAACGATAAGTTTGCCCTGAAAAGAAAAAATGAGGTGGCCATAGTTAATTAGCAGAATTTAGAGAAGTATTTTTCTCACTGGCTGCTGGGAGGGGGTCCAGGATTGCAACTGAACGATGGATTCCAGGTGGGATATTCAGCAATAATCAACAAAGAACTTCTGAAAAATTAACAGGGACTGAATTATTTCTTCTGTAAAATCTCTCAACAAACACAAGCTTTGAAATTCTCTCCTGCATCTTTGCCAAAGTTTGTTAAATCCAGAAGAGTTGTTTTGGGGGAGAAACTTCCCATTGGAAGAGCAAACAAGCAGCATGCCCAAAGGAATGGAGAGCAAAGAACAACTTCTTACCCCCTCTGTGGCCCCACGAACCTTCCATCGGGGTACAGCATTTGTGTGAGGCGTTAGCAGGGCCATAAATGAGAATTCAGTGTGTCACGTGTTATCACTGGAACTGAGATAACCCTGGCAGTGTCCCAGGCCGGGCTGGACAGGGCTGGGAGCACCCTGGGATAGTGGGAGGTGTCCCTGCCCATGGCAGGGGTGGAATTGGGTGATCTTTATGGTCCCTTAAACCCAAACCATTCCACGATTCACTAAATTCCTTCTGCCCCAACCAAACTGACTTTGCTCCATGAGTGTCCAGACCAAAACCCGCTGAGTTCCTCCATTCCATGTGCACTGACAGACACCAGGAAGCCCAGCCTAGGCCGGGCTGCAGATCCCAGCACAGAGCTTTGTACTTTTCTATCTGGTTCAGTAAGAAACTGCTCGGAAAGACAGGAATAACACAGCAGCTGTCAGTCATTGCAAATGCCTCGTCTCCTTTTCCCCTTTATATTTTCCAGCTGGAAGCAATGACCCCACTGGTCAGTCCCTGCTCCTGAATCTGCTCTGGGCAGTTCTAAATCTGCAGCACCCAAACCTGAAGATCTCCACAGCAAGAAGAGCAGATTCAGTCCCATCCAGGCCAACATTAAGATCTCTCCTGTTCCAGAACCTTCCTGCTTTTACACAGCGACGGATCTGAGCCTATTGCACTTTTTTTTTTTCATTCCATGCAAGCTGCCATCTTGTGAGGAAGGAGGAATAAACATATGGATTTGAAATATGTTGGAATAATCACTTTCTGCACTGATACTTGTCTGTCTGTGTAGACATCAGAGAACACATAATAGTAGCTTTGTGCATGCTGTGTTATTTCACACCGCCTCCCATTTCACACGGAAAAGGCATTTGACTTTGTCTAATACAGCCTGGATTTCTCGTGGATTTACCACCCAGAAGACTCCAACTGTCTAAAGCAGTCCTGTTTATCTCAGCACACACACTGGAAATTTTAAGTATGAAGTGTTAACAGAGTGTCAGTGACCAATGGCCAATGAAGACAGAGGTCACAGAACGTGCCTGAGGGCACGCTTCACTGTTTTTTCAAGGGAAAAGGGAGGAAAAAAGAATCTTGCTAAAGAGCTGTTGATCACTTATGCACTTAAAACTTACACTGTTCAGACTTAAAATGATATAAATTTAGAGACAGCCCTGACATAACGTTATTAGAACCCACAAAAGCCCCATGGAATAACGAAGCACGACATTTAAGGAACTCATTTTGCTTTTCTAAAGACCACATGGAGCCAATCGCACATGGAACAACAACGCAGGGATTTATATCCTAAGTGATTCGGTTATTCAGACAAGTAAGAATTTGAGGAGAGGGAGAGAAGTGAGTGGAGGAGCAGAGACATTCCTCTGTCTGTTCTCCTGCATGATTAATAAGCAAATTACATCTCCTCTCTTCTTCTCCAACATTTCTGAAGCGTATCTGGTCTTTTTGGGAATCTATCTTAGTATGCCAAGTAGCTGCCAAGACTTCCACACTCTCCATGCAGATGATTAAACTGGTCAAAATATTGTTGTGTGAAAAAATGAGTAAGAGGATAATGAATCTCTGGATTTGGAGTCGTCTATAAAACCTCAGAAGAAATCTGGCAGCGGGGAACACTCTCAGGATGAAACGGAGAAGGGAAGAGAGACAGGAGGTCTCAAAAACAAGTCCTGCATCGAACTGCTCAGGGGTTTGTGCCTCTTTGTGGCTGAATTTATGCAATTGATTTCCTATTTTTTGTGTGTCCGTTGA
Source organism: Mystacornis crossleyi (assembly GCA_013400655.1). Lineage (NCBI taxonomy): Eukaryota > Metazoa > Chordata > Aves > Passeriformes > Timaliidae > Mystacornis > Mystacornis crossleyi. The sequence goes on from VYZQ01019313.1 coordinate 31,097, forward strand.
ATAAATGTGGATATGAAGGAACACAACAATTTTCTCATGAAAATCTGCCCCTGAGGAGGAGTGAGCCGAGCGGGTGCATCACCAAGAGTTTAAATTAACACCTGCTGTGTTCCCTGTCTGGAAGGACAATGCCATGAATTTCCGTCGCTGTTTTTCCAGTGCCTCTGGTACGAGCATGGCACATCCACATCACTGCTCACCTCCCCTTTTCTCACATGAAAAATGGGAAAGATCTGCTGGCATCACAAGGGCCTTGCTTTAATTAATTACATCTTCCCCCAGCAGAGTGTTCAGCTGGCAGTGTTATTATTAATATTACTGAGGTACAGATCCTCCACGCTAATGAGGATCGTGGAAAGATGTGCAACTCCATGGCTACACATGGAAAATAAAAAAGTTTTGGGTCGTGCTTTGAACTGGGTGTGCTTTCCTTAATTAGAGGAAAATATTTCAGTACCTGAAGGGAGCCAACAAAAGAGCTGGAGAGGGGCTTTTTACAAAGGAACGGAAGGACAGGACAGGGGGAGTGAATTCACAATGACAGAGGGCAGGGAAAGATGGGATATTGGGAAGGAATTGTTCCCTGGGAGGGTGGGCAGGCCCTGGCACAGAGTGCCCAGAGAAGCTGTGGCTGCCCCTGGATCCCTGGCAGTGCCCAAGGCCAGGTTCAAATGGGTCATATTGGAAATAAAAGCAAAAAATTCACCTGTTTCCCTATTGTGTTTGGAAGAGCTCAGGTGTGATGAGGAGCGGCTGAGGGAGCTGGGAAAGGGGCTCAGCCTGGAGCAAAGGAGCTCAGGGGGGACCCTGTGGCTCTGCACAGCTCCCTGACAGGAGGGGGCAGCCGGGGGGGATTTGGGCTCTGCTCCCAGGGAACAGGGACAGGAACAGAGGGAACGGCCTCAGGCTGGGCCAGGGCAGGCTCAGGTTGGATATTCAGGAAAATTTCTTCCTGGAAAGGGCTGTCCAGCCCTGGCAGGGCAGGGGTGGAGTCCCCATCCCTGGAGGGGTTTCAAAGCCGTGTGGATTTGGCACCTGGGGACACGGGGCAGGGTGGCCTTGGCAGTGCTGGGGGAATGCTGGACTCGATGGACTCAGAGGGATTTTCCAACCTCAGCCATCCCGTGACTCCCAGAGTGCTCCCCAGGGCTGCTCGGCCTTCACGGGGATTCAAACCCAAGAAAACCCCGGGAGCGCGGCGTTACCAGGAACACTTCTGATCTGTAAATATTCCCCACAAAAACCCAACTCCTCCAAACCTACACTTACAGCCTGATTTCCATGCTGACAGTTTCGCTCCATTTGTTGAATTGTAAACCATGGAAAGCTCAGCAATAAAACGTCTGCAATCTGGAGCAGTAATGGGAGGAATGTCTCATAAACAAGATAAGTTGTTTCTTGCCAATATTGTTACACTTCATAAATACGAACTCGAGTCTGTTTTGCGTCTCCTAGATCAGTAGCAGACTTTTATTTTAATTAAACACAACATATAAAATATTCATTTAAAAAACAAACATCATTGTTTTAAAGACATTGTGCTAAATTAAATTACAGCGCTTTTGCCATCGAGTTCTTGCACAAAAGAACAATTTGGAATTCTGAGAGGATTGAGAAAGCACAAGTGTCCATCAAGAACCTGTGGCAAGAGGCTGCTAGCTGCCCTATGAATAAATAAACTATTTATATTTCCTGATAATGTAAGTGCTTGTATGAACCCAGTCCAATTCCCAAAGACTTCTCATTCCAGCTGGGGCTGTAATTAAGAATCTTTATCACCTGGCAGCAAGGAAGATGCTGCCAGTCCCTTTTTCTGCAGCAGAACTCCTGAGTTTTCACTTCCCACTGACATAATTTATGGTCTCATTTCATTAGACTAACGCTGGGTATCTTTGATGGAGCCATTTTCGATGGTCTCTACCCCAAAAGCACTTTAATTTTGAAATTTACCCCTGTAGCTTTCCCAGGATCCCAATTACAGCCACAATAGGATCAGCTCGAGCCTCATTCAATGCAAATGTTATTCCTGGTTTAGTAACACAAATCCAGCTTCTGGATTTAGCTCGGAATCCAAATGCATTTCTTCCAACACGAGCCTCAGTGATGACACAAATTACAGAAAGCAAGTTTTTAAACTGTCAGCAAGGAAGAATTTTAGGAATTGAGAAGAAATTAGCCAGAAACAGCTGAATACTGAATTTTCTATATAACCAGCAAACCCTAACCATGGCCTAGGAGGCACCAGCCACACATTCCCTTCATGGTCAACATGGAAAATTGTATCCCTCAGTCGTAAATCTACCAAAACTGGAATGGAGGAGGCAGGAATTTATTCAGAAACCCCATAGCTGAGATCAGCTGCATCACATCACCATCTTCTGCCTTTAAATTAAAGTTTAAAATAACTGAAACTGCTGAATTATGGCTCTAAAGCCACTGTGTGACACCAGACTGCAGCACAGACCAGTAGCCAGAGCCAGACTGGCCAAAGCTTTGTGTTGATTTAATTCCAGCCTTAATCCAGGAGGAAAATGGAAGGAATAGGAAAAACAAGAAACAGCATTAATGGACTGCTATATTTCAGGCTTCTGTGGAATTTTAGCAGAGTATAAGTGGAAAAGAAGAAATTATTAAAGTCTTGAGATGAGCCTGTGTCTTGGGTCACTAAAAAACTAGATGTGCCTTAAATACATATTCCTCAAGTGATCTTCCAGAAAAGAAGTCCTCAGTCAGAGCCAGCTCCAGGAAGATGAAGAAAAGATGCAATAAAATCTCTGTCCTGTCAGGTTCAACAACCTGGAGCAGTCCTGAAGTCCTCCAACTCCAGGGCAAAAGTGGAAAATTTTTTTTTTAATTTCTTTTTTTTTTTTTTTTTAATAAAAAGAAACGAAACAGTCAATGGGCTGGTTGGGGATCACATTCTCAACAGGGACCTTCCCAGCTTTCCTTCCTCAGGGATTCTTCCCTGGGATTTGCCTGGTTTTAAGCCTTAAATCCATCTTTCTCCCAAGAAAAAAAAAAAAAAAGATGAAAAAGATGGGTTTGAGTCTCGAAACGCATAATTTTCACCAGGAAAAGATGAATTTGAAAATGCACAAATCCCCGGCCATCACCTTTACTCTGGGTCTGATGGCTGATAAGTTACATTCATTTCCCAGGAAATAAACAAAAAAAAAGCACAAAACACCCTTTCCTTCACATGCTCATCTACTGCAGGATTCGTCTCAGCTCATTTATTTTCAGTTTGCAATTTATAAACTTTTAGTAACTGGTTCTAATAAGCAATATTGCAGTTTTCAATTTTTTTTTTAAAGACCTTGTCCAATTTCCTCCTATTTTCTGCAAATGAATTGTTTTTATTAAAAGTAGAGCTGTTTTTGGCAACAGGCTGGATGCTTTTAACTCCTAATAGAGACTTTCCCTAATCTCTTAATTTGGCAGGGCCCATACTTGCATTCCAAATTGCTTTTAGTACCTCCACTGATCCATTACGCACAGATACGGTGAAAAAGTTCAGTCATTTTAGAAGCTTTTATAGTATTGTAGCATTTCTGCTAAATTAAATAGTTTAAAAAGACAAGCCACAGTGGGAATATTTTCATTCCTGGTCAATTTATATTAAAAAAAAAAGGCAGCATATGAATGAATTACGGAAATAAAAAAGTGGCACTCATCAGACCAAGCGTTGTATGCAGGGCGGATGGGGAAAAGGGATTATTTTTACTTCCAGATTGAGAAGAAATCTGTGAATTAGTATTCCTGCCTGTTTGTTTTTTGTTTTTTTTTTTTATCCAGACTTACCAAAATGTAAGTTCAAGCTTAGCACAAAAGCTTCAAACTCCTCATGGCAGACCTGGGTAAGCTGGATGAGTATGAAGTGAATTAATTCAGTCCCTGTTTCCCATAAGCCTGAGACACAACGCTCTATGCTTTAATCACGCAGCCATTTATTTTTATAAAATGTAAAATTACTAAATTGGGCTGGTACTCAATACATCACCAAACTGGGCAGTAATTGCTCTTCATATGGATTCCTAGTCTGGGCTGTTTCCTGAGCAGTATTTCCCTCTGATGAAAAACTTTTAATGCGTTCAGATTTTGAGACAACAGAGCAATAAAAGCTGTCAGTTGAGTCCTTTCGCGGTCCGTGAGATGTAAAATCACCAGATGGATCCTCTCTGCTCACCCTAAAACCCGAGGGAGATGGATTCAAAAGAAATCCCGAGCTGTAGTGGCTCTGAAAGGATGGAGACACATCAGTTGCCTTTGCTCTTCAGTGGGCTCTGGCCAAATTCAGCTTTCCCTCTCCTCCTTTTCCACACATCCCAAGCTGGTGCTGGGGAGTGCTGATGGACAATCCCGCTGGCTGGGAGGCAGCTGGAATTCCAGGGCGGGAGATCTGCACTTCTCCCAGGACCACACATCCATCAGCAAGGCAATGTTAACTCCTCTTTGGCCGAGGAACACAGAATTCCAGGCTCAGTAGCCCCAAAACGGGACTGAAATGTCTCAGTGCTAACAGGCCTGTCCAGACACCTTCCACTTCTGCACATTTTTATCATCCCACAGAGCTTTAGGCAGTCACCACCTTCTCTAATAAAAATCTAAATAAGAGCTGGGCTTCTGAAGGATTTGGGTTGGCTTTGTATGGCCAAAGTCTCTGTTCTCCTACGCAAACACAATCCCCCTGTCCCTCACTCTCACATGTCTCGCCTTTTCCATGCTGACCAGGGAAGCCTGATCCTCCCCTGGATATCAGATTCCTTACAAACCATAAGGATTTGCCTTGTGTGAAAGAAGTGACTCACTGGAGGTATTAACTTCAGAGTAAGCCCAGGGGGTCACTACTGGTATTGCTACATAAATTCATATGAAAATCTTTACCACATTAATTCATGCCCTCAGCGCAGCAAAAGTTTGCCCAGGCTAAGATTCCTGAGTGTCACAGAATCACGGAATTATGGAATCACTGAAGTGGGAAACGACCTCCAAGATCATTAGCATCGACTTACCACCATGCTCAATAAATCTGTGCCAGTGTTTAACCACTCTTTCTGTGCAAAAATTGTCCCTGATATCCAGCCTGAACCTCCCCTGGTGCCACTTGAGGCTGTTTCCTCTTGTCCTGTCCCTGTTCCCTGGGAGAAGAACCTCAGGAACCTGCAGCAAATGCTGATGCAACCCAGCGAGATGTTCCGACCTTTGCTGTGCTACAGAGCCTGAAACTTCCCCTCCTCACTGCAGCAGCCTTGTGCAGACAAAATCCAGTTGGAATAAATCACTCTTTTTTTCCTGATTGTTATTTCTCTGGAGCAGCTGAGAACTGTGTTTTTGCTGGTCTGAATGAATTGCTATTCTCAACAACAACTAAATTAACTTTGGTGGTGTGATTAGCATGGCAAGAGCCTTGAGCTGGTTATTTTATAATCACCCGAACTGCGTTTTCATTCAACAGCTTTATCAGAACATTTTCCCAGTCTAGAACCTGCACAACCTTCATCAAACTGAGGGTAGTTACCAATATCAATATCAGAACTAGAACACAATCAGTACATAGAAATCTTTCAATAATTACAGTTGGGAAAGATCTCCAAGATCACCATGTCCAACCTTCGACTGAATGCCACCATGTCAACTAAACCATAGCACGAAATTCCATTTTTTTTTTTTGAGTCTTTACTGGGTTTTACTGCTTAAATTTTGTCCCATTTTACTGCAAAACTTCTGCCCAGCCACGAAGTTCTCAGCAGAATGTGCTGAAAAATTATTGCTGTAAAAGTCAAGCAGGGAATGTCTAAAGCATCCACACGGAATGAAGCACAATGGGAACACCTCACGGAATGTTTCAGCAGGTCACACCTCCTGACCAGGACTGGGAATATGGAATGGCCTTTTATTATCCCACCCCTTAGGCAAACAGCCATTTAGGAAAACACATACCCAAGCCTTCTGCTGGTTTAAACACTTTCTCACACATTAACTGTTGTTAAAAATGCTTCAGCACATCCCCAGGTATCCATAATTTTCCTAGATGTGTACAGTGTTCCTCGAAAATGTGTGATCCTAATAAGCAGCTGCAGTTCTGGTGCAAATGCATGAAAACCTCTCACAGCGTTCGGATGGAATCCCTGGAGATGGTAATTCCCAGAATCACGGAATTAAGGAGCATCCCTGATATTTTTCAGCTGGCCCAAAGTCCAGCTCAGCACCATTTCCCAAAGTTAACAAAATTTACTTCCATCAATTCTAAATATATGTGGAGCTAAATATAGCAAACCTCAAGTTGAAAAATCACGGCTAAAGCAACATACACTGAGCCTCAGTCTGTGCACCAGCTGTGGGTAAAAATGTGCTGAAAAGTAGAACATTTTGTCTCTTTTCATTTATCAAACATTCAGTTGCAAACACACAGTCATCTGTTTAAGAAGAGCTGAGAATCTGTTAAAATTATTCATTTGATGGTTTTCTGAATCTAAATCCCAATTTTCTCTGGAATTCGAATTCTCAGGTAACTTTTTCTGGATAAATGCTTTCAATCAAAAAAAAACTTTGGTTACTGGAGGTCTTTTATTTTTAAATGTGCTTTTACATTTTAGTAACCATTTTTCATTTATTTGTTAATATGAGCAATGACACTTTTCTAGACAGTTGTAAAACAAGTATTTACGTCAGGATACAGAATAATGAACCAACCTAGCTGCTGGGATAAATTCAGATATCAATTTATTTCTTTTTTCCATGTGTTATCCTAGATAAGGGGATTGCTAATGCCATGTCAAATTTGACATTTCTATCTCTCCCAAGGAAGGATTTTGCTGTTTTTGCAATTCACCAAGTCCCTGCTTGGATCTGTGTGAGGAGGAACAAGGACCCAGGTGGGGTCCAGATGAAAGATTTCGGGCAGATCTAGGAGTTTATCCTTTATTTCCTTTTAAAACCTGCAAGGATAGCAAAGGATGGTTGGAACTGGTGACTCCCTGTGAGCCAAATCAAACTTTCACTGTCCAGAACAGCTGTCTGGAGTTGAACTAATTCTGTGCAGTCTCTCTAAAGCCAAGACTAAGAGAGGTTTTTACTTTTTCTCCTCACACACTCCTACTCCTTCAGTGGCTGTGTCCTGTTTGAGCCCCACTTCTAATCCTCCTCATCATCCCTCTTTCCTTTCTTCCTTGCACATTCCCTTAACATTTTGCTCTCCTCTCCTTTCCCCTCATAGTACAAACCTGTAGCTGTCCTCCGTTGTCTCAAAAACATCTGATGCTCCCATTGCTTCTCCTCCCATTCCCCCTTTTCTTTTTCCATCCCTTTTTCTCCATTTTACCCCTTTTTCCTATTTTTTTCCATCACTTTTTCTCCATTTCCCCCCTTTTTCCTGTTTTTTTCTCATTTTTTCTCCATTTTTTCTCATTTTATCACCTTCTCCCTCCTTTTTTCCTGGGTTCTCTGGTGCTGCTTTGCCACCTCTCTCTGACTTCCCTTTCCTCACTCTTCCAGATTTCCTCCCTCCTCTTCTCTCTCTTGGGATTCCTTCAGCTCTTCCAGGGACAGGCCCACAGCAAATCTCCTTTACTTCTTTAACTCAAAACCCGGGATGAATCCATCTTTTTTTAAACCACAAATCACCCAATTTCCTTGCCAGATCTTTTTTTTTTTTTTCCCTTGACCTAAGCTTCCGAGGCTTCATCTCTTTTTCATTTTTTTCCTCCCCTCTCTGCTCCCAGCAGGGGAGGATGTGCCTTGCAGAAACCCCAACATCGCATTTTTCATAAGCAGCTTTGACGTCTCTTTACATTTGAGGACACCCTCCCACTCAGCTGCCTCCTCATCCTCTCTCAGATGCTTCCCAAAAAGCCACGGCGTTCCTGGTGACAGGAAAAGGGTTCATCAAAGTGCTGGCACCAAAGTGCTCTGCGAGTGAACCTCCTACGCCCCGGGATAAAAATAAACAACAACACTCAGAAATATGGCTCGGGAACCATATGCTTGGGATTTTTGGCTATCACCAAAAGAACGGGAATCGTTGGTGCTCCCGGGTCCTTGAGAATCAAACCACCCATAAAGCAAAAATAATTATCATCCATCATTCAGATAAGTTTGAAGCCCAGACAATCTGATGAAGTGCATTGGCTCGTGTTTGTTAATTCTTAGCGAACTATTTTTTGATTGTTAAATTGTCTGTTAGGTTGTTTTTCCTCCCAGCTCCCAGCCCCAGACAGCTGGAGGTGTTTAAAGGAAAAGTAATGTGCATTTTTTCCACAATATGGAGAACTCCTATTTTATATTAGTTTTTATTCTTAGAAGCTTTGAGCTGAAATCTGAGTTCCACTGCAATGCTTCCACTAATTGCCTTGAATAATTCAAATTTTACCACTCTCAAGGGCACAACTGGAGCCAGACTGTTCTAAGCCATATTTGTTACTCTGGAGCCAACAAAATAAGTCCGTTTTATGTTGTAGAGCACGCTGAGCTTAAGTTACATTATTTTGTTTGCTTCAAATTTAGGCAAGTGAAAAAGAAAAAATCGCACTGGATCAACTTTGCCAAAGGAGCCCTCAAGAAACCCAGAACAAACCCAATTTTACTTTGGAAGCAGCAGGAACACGTCAAAAATCTCAGCATAGCCCTGAAAATTGTCCTTTGTCGAAGAAAATTAGTAAAGGCCTGAACTGTGGGATCTCTCTATTTTTGGCTCAAGAGAGAAATTCTGAAGCTGCTGATGATTTGAAATGGGTCCTGAAGAGAAGGAAGGAAGGAAATTAGATTTTTTTTTAACTTACAAAATTGTCTTGCCTGTGTAATAACACTGAGCATGACTGTCACTCCGAAGACATATTAGCTCATTTAGGTAATTAGTGTGAGCAGCATGTTTCCCTGCTTATTCCATTCAATTATAGGGTGCTCACTTTGTCATTACTGGAGTATCTTAATGTGACTTGTAATTAGTGTAATTACAATCCAATGTTAATTATATCTGCCACTTAGACATAATTTTATATAGTAATGGTCTTATTCTCAATAACCTTATTATGTTGTTTATTCAAACAGGAATTTAGCCTTCTTTCATGCGTCAAATATGGAGATTACAAAAAGTACTGCCTGTCATTTTTGTAGTTACGACTCGGGGAGCTTCGCCTGGCAAAATCATATTTGGGGCAATCAATGAACGGAGCAAACCGAATTACAGGGGCCGATTATTAGAGACATGCTGAACTCACAGAAATGATTTGCACAGGAGGCACATTAAGTCATCCCACGGTTCGTGGGAGCCGCAGAGAGAGGTCAGGGGCCATAAATTAACCAGGGAACAAGAGATGGGATCCATAAAGTCTGCGTGGTGCTGGGTGTGCTTCTAGTGCTGGTGGCAGTGGTGCTCTTATTAGCAGGGTAATAAAATGGCAGGAGTAGAAGTGCCAAAAAAAAAAATCCTGGGAGATTTGCAGTGTTAGTGACACCTTCTTGTACAGGGATTACACATCTGATGAGCAGTTTTAGTTTTTCACAGGTTTCCTTTCTCTGATCAGCATTTTTGGGGGTACAGCCACACTCTGCGTTTGGTTCTGGCCAGGACAGGGACTTTGAAGAGCCTTTCCTGATTCCTGAGCTTTGCTTCACACTGTGGGAATGGATTTCTACTTCTTTTCCAAGGAGGAAATGCTGGGAGAGCTGGTGGTGTCCACCTGGAGAGGAGAAGGCTCCAGGGAGAGCTCAGAGCCCCTGGCAGGGCCTAAAGGGGCTCCAGGAGAGCTGGAGAGGGACTGGGGACAAGGGCTGGAGGGACAGGACACAGGGAAGGGCTTCCAACTGCCAGAGGGCAGGGCTGGGTGGGATTTTGGGAAGGAATTCCTGGCTGGGAGGGTGGGGAGGCCCTGGCACAGGGTGCCCAGAGAAGCTGTGGCTGCCCCTGGATCCCTGGCAGTGTCCCAGGCCAGGCTGGACGGGGCTTGGAGCAGCCTGGGACAGTGGCATGTGCCAGGGGACTGGATGATCTTTAAGGTCCCTCCCAACCCAAACCAGGCAGGGATTTTACGAAGCCAAACTAAGCGACACATCCCAGAAGAATCCACGGTGCTCCAGGGTGCTCTCCCACGGCACCAGACCACGATGAGCTGGAATGAAAATCCACCAAAGGCAGCCAAAGGTTTCCCAGCACCTCCTTGCTCCGGTCCCACCACTGGCCACTGCAGCCATGAGCTCCTTACACAGCAGAGTCCTTCTGTAAAATAAATTTTTAGAAATTAACCCCAGCCAGGAATAAACTCTCTCTGGAGGCAAAGTGCTCTCCAGGCCAAATCCTGCTCTGCCCCACACTGCTACCTCCAACGGCCACAGGGAAATACACCGGGATTAAAAAACCCTAAAAGAGCCAGTCAAAACAATGCACGGATCTCTGGCTCCAGAGAGGCCTGAAAGGACAAGCCACACATGACAAGTATCAGTCACGTTATTTAATGCACAGTGCTGGAGAGTGGCATAAGAGCCACAGGAGCGGAGCAGGGAATTTGGCAGCTCTCTGAGAGATGGAAACCAAGATCCCCCTAATCCATGTCTTTTACTGAGTCTGAAAAGGGTTTCAAGCTTTGAGCTCTCTCTTTGGAGGCAAATGAATCATCCAGATTTCCACGGCTCGGGGTGATGTCCCAAGACAGCTGCCAGCTCGCTTTGAGCTCAGGAAAAGCAAGTTTCCAAATGAAAGCAGAGCATCAGTGAAAGTAAAAGTAAATCAGGGTGTGTTCCACAGAGAATGATGCTTAACCCAGCTGGAAAACCAGGAAACATTCTCCAGTCCTGAAGGGAGGCTTAGGGAGCAAATCCCACTGGGAGCTGAGCCCCCTCCTCTGCCCATGATCTTTAAGGTCCCTTCCATCCCAAACCACTCCGTAATTCCATGATTTTATGAACTGTTTGATCACCCTCACATGCAAGGCTTTTCCTCAGTCCCTTTATGTTTCTTCCACATAAAATAGGATTATTTTTGCCACTAAATCTTGCATTTGGTGGGTATGAATCCTGCTTGGATTCTCTTTCTTTAAAACTATCAGGGACCCAGAGTTGTCATTTTTAATGGCCCAAAGGAAAAGGAAAAATACTTTTTTTTTGTTTTCTTTGAAGGGTTGCACAGAGCACATCTGGATTAACAAAGTTCTGAAATTTTATGGTTATTTTAACCTTACTTAGGAACTTCACATGTGAAAGCACCTCAAATTCAACACACAGCTTCATGCACAGCATTATCTAGGTAGGTATTTCAGCATTAGGTGATCAAATATATCACTTGGTTATATAATAACTATAATTTATTTCTCCTGCAATGCAAATCTGACTGGCACTTCTGCATAAATTGTGTTTTCTCACTGGCTGCCAAGTAAATCATATTTCTGCCGATGACACTCAGAAAACTGACATTTTTACCTGTTTTACTCGCCTTTTTTTCCCCTGATTTTTTTAACTCAGAGTCCATCTCCTTAGAGCAGGCGGTGGATTTCGAGCTCCCCAGTCACCAAAGTCACTCACTCCTCACCCCGTGCAGTGTGACACCACACCGGGCCTGCTGCAGTCACCAGCTGGATTTTATTGCTTAAATACATCAGCACTGGCATCTCTGGGATGCGCATTCAAGCCCAGCAATTAACGATTAACCAGCAGTTCTCCTCACAAAGCTCTCCCACTTTTTCGGTAGCCGAAAGGCCGCAGCAGGAGGAGCAGAAATGTCTCTTCTCTCTTCCCACCTGCAGCCCTTAACCAGGGCAAAGTTACCTGTCAGAAGAGGTCGTTCCCTATATTTTAGCGGGGTTGGTGGACAAAAGAACATCACTGCCCACTCCAGCCAGAGGAAAACTCTGCTTGGAAATGAATTCAAGATAGTTGATCCAGGCCAGACTGGATGGAGCTTGGAGCAAGCAAGTGGAAGGTGGCCCTGCCTGTGGTAGGGGGTGGACCTGGATGAGCTTTGAGTTCCTTTCCAACCCAAACCAGTCTGGGATTCGGGGATTCTAAGTCTGCACTAGCTCATCATACATATTTTTAATCCTAGAAAAGACTGGGAACTGGTTACACCTCCAGGAATCGTTTCCTCCCTGGATTTTGCTTCCTTTTGAGAGGTCACTTCTGAGCCCATTTTGCCAGTTCCCCTGCCTGAGCAGGAGAGACATCCCAGGGAATCCCAGGATGGATTTCTGCCTTCCACATTGCTCCCAAACAGCGGGATTGGCCCACTCTGGAGTCACAGGAATCAGGCTGGATGAGGTGGCCAAAGACACCAGGGCCCATTTCCATTCAGCTCATCCAAGGACGGAACGAGCTCCACCACGGTGCTCCTCAGGAAGGTTTCTGTATGTGCTGCCCTGAGACTTCCACTGAAGAACTTTTCACAGTCTCCAGAGGGAATTAATTTCGGTAATTAACTACCTTAATATTAAAAACCGTTCCCTTGTTTTTAACCAACTCTTCCCTGCTGTGAATTTTTGCTGTCATTACTCACGTTCTATCACAAGGGGCATGAAAAACAAATGGTTTCTTTTCTCTTCCCAGCCCTTTCCATATCCGAGGATTGTGTTACTGTCATTGGGCATCCTGAACGAGAGGAGAGAACAGAGCAAGGACTAAATCTGGGAAATCTGAGCAGCCTCTTCCTCCTTAGGCTCTTCCCATCCACCCCTGCAGGTTTCCCTCTGTATCTTCTGCACCATGAAGTCCCTGTTTCACGGAATCACCAAATCATTACGGTTGGAAAAGACCTTTAAGACTGAGTCCAACCATTCCCCAGCACTGCCAAGGCCACCACTGACCCATGCCCCCAGGTGCCACATCCACATGGATTTTAAACCCCTCCAGGGATGGGGACTGCCCTGGGCATATGTGCCAGGGCTGGACAAGCCTTTCCATGAAGAAATTTTCCCTAATATCCAACCTAAACCTCTCTTGGTGCAACTTGAAGCCATTTCCTCTCCTTCATTTTCTCATTCATCTTCTCCTTCGTCCCCTCCTTCCCAAACCCCTTCCTTGACTGGGACTACAGACAGTCCAAAGCACTGCTTTGGCTCCCATCCCCACGATGTCTCCTGAGCCCCCACATCCCTGATCCCACAGCAGGGGATGCCAGACTCCAGAGATGGAGTGTCGCCCGTGGCAAACACCCGGAGCTTCCGGGGAGCTCGTGGCTCCCGGGACAGCTGCCAGCAGCACAGCTGGAACTCCCAGGCTGGGCTGTGGCGAAAACCAAAGGCAGCTCTGCCCCATCACTGCTCAGACACCCCACCAAACAGCCTCACCCCATTCCTGCCTTCCCATGCAGTCGTTCCACAGCCGGGATGGCAGGGCTGAAGCACCTGATGGATTGGGCCGATTACTGTAACTCAGACATACAAGTCACACTAATGCACAGCAAATACAGCTCGCCCTTAATTACAGCTGCAGACATGGACATTTGTTTTTCTTAGTAATTAAAATGTTCTATTGTGCTTAATACTGTTATCTGTATTCTTTGGTTAAGTGCAATTTAATTTGCTTTAAGAAAGCTGGATATAATTTAAAATGAAAAATGTATCCCTTCTGCTATTTTTTTCCCCCCTAATGCTATTGTTTGCCATGGCTGCAGACCTAGACACAGCAACTTCTGAGTTTGTTCACAAAGTTTCTGGAAGGTGATGCTGTTCTAAAACCCAAAAAAACACATTTATTTGTGACTGATTCTGGAAATTTCCTGGTTGCTGAGGCACTTAATGGGATAAAGGAGGTACCTGAAGCATTTCCAGGGCAAAGGTGCTTTCACAAGGGAGGCAGAGGTTGCGCTGGGGCCTGTGGTGTCCCCTGAGGTCCTGTAATGAAAAACATAGATTAGGATCACGGATGGGTTGGGTTGGGTGGGACCTCTCAGATTCTCTCATTCCAAATCTCCTGCCACAGGCAGGGACACCTTCCATGTGTCCACCTTCCACCCCAACTATCCCAGGTTGCTCCAAGCTCCATCCAACCCAGCCTTGGCCACTTCCAGCCACAGCTTTTCTGGGCAACCTGTGCCAGGGCCTCCCCAGCCTCACAGGGAAGAATTAATTATTACTAATTATTTCAAGAACAGCTGACAGAACTCCCCTTAAGCCCTCCAAGATGAAAAGTTTGCCTACAAAAGGTTAAATACTTTTGGATGTTCCACATTCGAGAGAAATCCCAGAGGTGCTGGCAGCAGCTCAGCCCCACATCCACCTGCACGGGGAACCAGAACACCTCTTGCCCATAATTTTTTTTTTAACACAAAAACAGGTGGGAAGTTCTGCAAACATAAATTCGGCCTGCTTAACATTGCTGTCATTATCTGACTTGTCGCAGCACAGAAAGAATTTCTTCCCTGCAGGAAATGGGTGTATTTCTCCTGTGCACACTGTCCCCTTTGCGGCCGCAAGCCTCCGGAATCGGCACCCCCAGAATGATCCAGGACAGAAGTCACAGGAAGGAGCAGTGTTCCAGCAACCCCTCAGGGATGAAATACTGCAGCCTGTGGGACTGGCTCCCCTCCGTCCTACACACACCAGGAAGGGATCCAGCCCCAGAGCTCCAAACCACACTCTGGCTGACTCACATTTCTGGAGAAAAGCGATTTTTTTGTAAACAGCTCGAGCTCGGAGGCTCTCGAAGAACGTCCTCGCTTGGGTGTGCTGTGCAGACAAAGTCCTTTCGAAACCCTCTCTCCTCAGCCTCGTGCCAGCAGCTGATTTTCCCCATCTTACAGGGTCACAGGAACTGGGATATTGTGAAATCACTCACCAGAGATGACCTGCTTTAATCTCAGCTGTCATTTCACACACTCTAGGAAGGATGGAGCAATGTTTAAACATCATCCACTCCCTTCCTGTAAATTCCTGTACTGTTTTAACTCGTTATCTCAAGCTGGAGAATCTCAAACTGAATCTGAGATCCTGCTCTCCCTGCATGACTCATTAGGAGAGCACAGAAATAAAGATGTCAGTTCTCACTCAAAAGAGGTCACGGTCTGGTCCAGAGACTCAAACTTTGGTTCTTTAGCTCAAGAACTGAGTTTCCCCAGCCCACCTTCCACACACAGGTTTGATTTTGTCAGGCTAGAGAAAATGATCTTCCAAAGAAGATTTTTGCTCAACATGGAATACAATCCTGTTCAAACCCAGATTCCAGTATCAATATTATCTCCTACTGAACAGAAGAGGTTGCCCAGAAAAGTGGTGGACTCCCCATCCCTGGAAATATTCAAGGCCAGGTTGGATGTTGTTGTCTGCAGTTTTTTCTCAAATTCAAGGAATCCCAAACCTTACAAAATAATAAACACCACAAAACCTCATAGCATAGAAACAGAAAATTGAGGGAGGAGAGTGGTGCTGTTAATTCAGAATAAACCTTCTTCCTCCCCCAGAAAGTTTCACAAAACCCACAGAGTTAATGAATGAAAGGTGTGTTTGTAATGAGGACAAACCAAGCAACTTTGGGTCACTACTATGAATATTTCCCATGATTTAATGACAAAAAGGTCAACTTTTGAAGAGAAAATTTAAAAATGGTGTTAGGATCTGTAACTCCCATTGGCTGACAACCTCTGGGACCTCCGTGTGGTGTAAGCTTTTTACCAGGGTCTCTTCCAGGGTCTCTTCTCAGCTGTTTCCCTGCCTTTGGCACCCTCCTGTGACTGTGGCTGCTTCCATTCCAGTGCTCCAAACCCATCCCACAGTTGTGAATTTGTTCCACTTGCCACTCTTAAATCCTAAACTAGAAAGGCACAAACAGAACTCATTTCTTTTCCTCTTTCTGTGTTTATTTTTTTCCTCCTGGAAATTCCTGCCAGAATTCTGTATCGCTGCATTACCCTGACCTGGGGTTTCACTCGGCCGGCTGACACACTCTAAAATCACAACTTGTGTTCTCAGCACCAGAACTCAGCATGTGCTGGTTGACCTCTGTTTAAAACTCCCCTGTTTTCCCTCGTGGCTGCAGGGACACGTGTGCAGTCATGGAACGCATGAGCCCTCCTGGTCTGCACCCACCTGAACCCCTCTCTCTGTCCTAAGAGAAGTGGATAACATAATTAATATATATACAGTTAAGCGTAATTAATAACACAGCCAAAGCTTTCTCCTCTGAAAAGCAACAGTTAGATAACCGAGCTGTGTGTCAGGCCCCATAAAATACTTTGAAAAGCAATATGTACAATTGCAATTTTCCAGCAGAGACCAAAACAAATTAGCAGCTTGTATTCCTCTGTGCTTTGCTAATAATTTGTTTCCAGTGCTGTGTCGGTGAGCAGGGCTGGTGTAATGAGGGGCAGGAAATAGTAACAGCCTAATTAAACTGGGGTGGGTAGGAAGAAAACTATCAATCCTGCTTAGCTGCAGCTCGGTGGGCAGCACTCCCCCATGTGCTGGCAAGAAATGAATTTTTAAAAAATAATAATAAATTAAAGGGCTAAGCAGAAGCAGGACGGGAATTGCTTTGACCTGGATCGTATTTACATGAGTTATTTATCAAAATCTTTACCAAGACTGCCTGATGTTACATCCCACCACTGAGAACAGTGTATTCAACCCCAAATTTACAGATCTATGTGGGGCACGGAGGAGCAGGGCACAGAACAGACACTACGCACAACTTCCCTTCTCCTTTATGGAATTAAGTTACTTTGAATTCCCAAAAACCCACCAACATTTACGGATCAAGGAATTTCTGGCCTCAGCAGCAATATCGCAGCGAAGAACAGCAGCATCAGCAAAACTCTGTTTTCCACTCAGTTCACCTGCAGCACTTCCAGAAAATATCCTTACTGTGGAAATGGTGCCTCACCTGCAGGAGGAAGTCCCTGTGTCCTCCTCTGGCAGAGCCCTGGGATGGGAGCAGCAGGTGCTTACGGAAGGGGTTTTTCTGCTGGCTTTGGGACATCAGCTTTCAGGAACATGAGCGAAGCAGGAGAGTTCCTTGGCCAGGAGAGCTGCGGCCACAGCCCAGGCTGGGGTTTCCTGCACACCGGTTTTGCCTGGAGCCATGAATTTTTCACTCTTGGGGCAAACACAGCAACGCCAGCAAAATGTTGCAACAAGGCCTCGTTCCCCTCTCCTCACACCGCCAGGGAAAGCTGCAGATGTCTGTCCATGGAAGGGAGAGAAAGAAAACCCGAAGTGCCAGAATTTCAGGGGGATCAATCCCTTATATTTTTGGAAATCTTAATCCAGAGGAATGTTATCACACAAGCCCCAGATCCAGAATTTATGGGGTGTTCACCCAGCATTTGTGGCAGACATAAGGGCACCTTCCAGATCAGGATTCAGCATTGCCATATTCAGGCTTTTCCCATATTTCCTTCATTATTGCACTGGTTGATCCGTTTGGATCTTTGCACAAAATCACTGAGGTTGGAAAACACCTCCAAGATCACCAAGTCCAACCTGTGGCTGAACATCTCCACTCCCACTAAACCACATCACCAAGTGCCACATCTGCTCAGCTTTTGAAGACTTCCAGGGATGGTGACTCCACCACTTCCCCAAGCAGCCCATTCCAATGCCTGATCCATCTTTCAGTGAAGAATTTTTTCCTAATATCCAACCCAAACGTCCCCGGGTGAAAATATTTCCCTTTGTCCTATCACTGGTTGCCTGGGAGAAGAGGCCAATCCCGACCTTGCCATAACCTCCTGCCAGGAGCTGTGGGGCAAAACTTGCTTAGACTTACCTTAAAAACTGTCCATAAGATCAGTAGGAATAACACCAAATATTAACAGGAAAACCATAGAACTTCATGGACATTCAGGATGAAAAATGGATGTTTAAAACTAGATTAAACCAGTATGTCCTCCCATGGAAATGGTTTTGGGGACCTGCAGAACACTGAGGGTTTTCAGCTGGACTCAATAACCCCCATTAGATCTGAGAGCTGCACCTGAGGATCCCTGTGCCCGTCCCATCTCACAGCCACAAATGGTTTCCTTCACCAAGGAGCAAAAAGGGTTAAAGGACATGAAGGGAGCCAGGTGTATTTCAGCAAACACAAGAAGAGCTGAAATATCTCAAAATCCAGAAGACCTCTGTAATGAGATTCCAGAAGCCCAATATGTCATAGGACTGGGGATGGTATCCTAAAATATCCCTGAATTAACATTAAATCTCCAGCAGAGCGTTTGCCCTGATCTCTCCAGGAGCCAGGCTGAACTTATCTATCATTTATCTGATATTAACATCCATTTATTTCCAAACCCAGTTTGTAGCTCTGCTCATTACACAGAATTTCTTCCAAATAAAAAGTCTGTCTGGTGCTAATAAATCCCCTGGCTCACAGTCACTGGCACAGCAGCTCTAATATCTGATGTAAATAATGCATTCAAGATGTTCTCTTAAATCAAGAGTTAGACCACGGTGCTGAGACTTCTGCCTGAGGGCTCTAAACCCCTGTGTAATATTAATTATAATTACCTCATTAAGCTGCTGTTTTAGCACCTTTACACCAAAGCAACGCCACTGAGGGAATTTGAAGGAGTCACCTAATTCCTAAAGTAAATCATGGCAAGGTCGGGATCTCTATTCCTGAAGCATCCCGGCAAATGTCCTTCAGAACCAGTTAATGACAGGCACCAATCCCAAAGAGCTGAAAACTCTTTGGGAGTGGGGAAATAACTGGGAAATAACAGCAAATACAGCAGAGTTTATTACTGCAGACAGTATTAACAGGGATTATTATTATTTGTTTTCGCTGTTTTGTCCTCAAAATTTTGGGGGTTTAAGCCAATATCTTCTTGAAAACATCTTAGCTCTGTGGCGAAGCTGACACCATCTGTCAAAATATGGTATCACTTTTAGGGCAGTGAATCCAAGAGGACCAGATAATCCTAAAATTCCCAAAATGCCTGGTTGTGGGATTCCCAAAAGTGGGGCAGTGACCTGTAGAGGACTGACCACGTGTGATAACTCAGCTGCCACGCTGCACAACATCCCCTCTCCCAGCTGAACTTGGAACTCAACATCATCCATCTCAGCGTCCAGATGCCCAAAAACCACCCTGAATAGAATGATGTTTCGTGAAAAGTCCTGTGTTTGTGGCTTTTTTTCCCCTTTTATGTCAGTTCAGTCGCATGTCAGGCAAGAGGGATCCTCCAGGGCTGTGGGGAATGTCCTGACAATCAGGACAGGAGATTTTCACCCCCAGAATATCGGAAATAAAGTACAGCTCTCATCACTCTTCCAGTCCCAGTATTAAACTGGAGAGGGAAATGGTGCCACCAGAAGAATTTGGAGTATTTGGAGTACTACACAAACCCTTACATCCACAAACTACCTGAGAACATTGGTTGGAAGAAGGTATGTGAGTGTTTCCAACACGGTAATCACCAGTGGGGGATACGAGCAGGTTTAGCCTTCAACTAATGCAGAGGAGTTGAAGATGTAAAGTTTTCCATAAGAAATACCAGGAGTTACCTGCTTAATCTACTTAGAGTCTCCATAGCAGGCCTTATTTCCATATTTAAGTGGGTTTTATTTTGCCATGGTCAGGATAAGGCCCTTCATGGCCCCACACTTCATTTACACGCAGAACATTAAAATTTCCCTGTGGTTGTCCCCCAAAAAGCACATTTGGGGTGAAGAACACAGCAGAAAGACCCCCTGCAATACAGGATTTTGTATGCATTATCTATATTGTTTTCTGTTCCAGGCTTTGCTTTTCCCTGCCCTGGTTCCAGGAAGGAACTGTGCTGGCATGGGATGAGGTGAAAGCAAGAACCATCCATAGCCCCGGGGTTCATACCAAGACACAAACCCAGCCTGAAAAGCCACAGGGATATTTGAGAATCCACCAGGTAAAGGCTGAACAAAGAGCCCTTCTCACAGCGCTCCCCACAAAGAGGCCAGATCTGAAGGGATCTGTTCTCACACGACGCAGACGTTCACAAAAATAAACATTTTAATTCCCTTTCAACACCACGCTCCTCTTCACAGCTCTGTTTTTAGGGTATTTGTGGTGTTTCTTGAGTTATCACACACCTATCAGAGATGCACCTCTTCAGGTCTGGCACATATTCCAGCCTCGACCTGGAAAAGTTTTTGTACTTCCCAATCTCTCCACATAAAATACAGGCGGGCACAGGAACACAAATAAATGCAATTAAATACTGCTTTGATAGATGCGCTTTTTGTCTTCTGAGCATCTTACTGAACGATGTTTTGGGGGAAAAAAAAAAGTGAAATACTCAGTTCTGAACGAAGCAGTGTCAAACTTATTCCCAAGTCTAACAAAGGGCTCCTGAAAACGTAACTCTTCTGTGGAATATACTGTAATTGTACTCTTTGATAGCAATGTCAAATCATTGACATCGACTTGGTGTTCCACAGGAAAAGTTACAATATATAGAAGCTGTAAATGAGACCCTAATCCAAACTTATCACGTTGATAGTTGTTAGACAGACTATTTGGGTGCCTGTTTAGCTCCACGATTCTTCCATTCCTTGTTCAAGCCGTTGTCTTTCCCTGAGATTTTCCAAATCGGGTTTTCCCATAACCCTCACGGTAAATTTACTCTGCGGTTACAGCACAGTAAAGCTAAACTCAAGCCAAATTCCAAATGCAGGCTCACCAAGGATTTTTGAAGAGAAGAATCAGGGCCTGCCAGATGAAATCCAGGTTGCAGGAATTTGACCAAATATCTGTGAGTTGCTGAGCATATTCCTGAAAAGCACAATCCATATAAGCTCCAAAGCAAGCAGTTATCCCATTTATCATATACATTAGCTTATATTTTTAAAATTCACCTTGGCTAATTAACGGTTTTTCATCCTCAACACGACACAAGGAACATTGTGTCACAATCCAACCTGTGTTGGCGTTAGCGAGCACTGACATCCAACAGCAGCTTCCCAATGGAGCAAAATATTGGTGCTGAGGGTCTCCAAGGTGCCACCCCAAGCACAGAAACATGGACGTGACACTCCCACCCCACCCTAAAACACCCCTTTGAAAGCAGGAGAAATCCTGAAGGATTCAGGCTGGGCAGACACTGGCATGTGATGGAATTACAGGCAGAAATTCCTTCGTGTGAGGAAGCAGGATCTTGAGAGCCTCTTGCTAATCACCATCAGATGTTGAATGTGTTCATTATCACCCACTTTGGTGCTGCTTCATACAGCCAAGGCAGAGAGATTTCAGAGGGAGATTGTACCTTCCAGATGGGAATGAAAACATAACAGTGTGCAAACAGAGGAGGAAAAAAGAAAAAAAAAGCATATTTTCCAGAGAAAACAAGTTCTTGTTCCCTTGAGGAGCCTCCCTCAACTGCCAAAACTGTGGCAACAAAACCCACTTTGGAGATAGATTTAAGGGAGATTTTTCTAAAAGATGGTTTGGGGTCATTTTTCTTGTTTTGCTCTTCCTAACGGAGTCACATGGCTTAATTGGCACAGACCAAACATGGGCAGAAGACGAAGCCCACCTCTAAATCCTGACATTCCACAGCTTCTCAAGTTGAAGACACATTTACGCGGCAATTTTAAGGCTGCAGATTCACAGAGAACATTTACTGCAAACCACCCAAAGTCTGAGGGACATGCTGAGAGTACCATGCCTGCTGGCATCTCCCTGGAATTCCTAGGCCTTTCCAGAAGCTGAAGGTGTCCTCCTTCAGATATTCCAGAGAATATCTGGCTGCCCCATCCCTGGAAGTGTCCAACGCCAGGGCTTGGAACAACCTGGGATAGTAGGAGGTGTCCCTGCCCATGGAAGGGAGTGGTACTGGGTGAGTTTAATGTCCCTTCCAACCCAAACATTCCATGATTCCAAGATTCTCACTAGAAAACAGTTCTTCCATCCTACCCTCTGGAAAAAGTCCCCTCAGCACTTTTCCACCTCGCATGCACAGTGTCTTGCATTGGGTCTCCACCGAGATCACCGGGACAGAGTTTCAAACCAAGAAGCTGCAAACGCTCTCTCACCCTGGCTATATTTTAATAGTTGAAGTTTTGAGGTTGGTGAGTGAAAGTTGCTCTGCGCGTCCAACCCGGAATCCAGAGAGAACTACAACAAGGAACCTGAGTCCAGGTCCCCAGCAAACCCATTTATGGCAGGCTTGCCGACTGCCACGGGAGCCCCTCCACGAGTGACCGCGATGTCCGAGCACCAGGTTTCCCCCACACCTTTACAATCCCCCATGCCCCTTTCACTGCTCCCCGAGCCTCCCTTCTCCCACCGCTCCAACTCCATCTTCCCCACTCCTAACATTTCAAACAGCTGAAAAGCTGCCAATTTTTTGAAGGCAACCTATTTCCAGAACTGTTTCTCTACCTCAAGATCTGTAATTTCTCCCAAAACACCCCTCTGGAGCAGAGCCCAGGACTGGCAATATGTTCCCCAGGAGCAGGGAGAGGTTTACGTTTCAATACCTATTGCACCTGTCACCATAATACCCGGCATTTTCCACCCACGGCGCAGGAGAGAATCCAAACTTCCTGTGGGATGTGCAAAGCTCGCACTCAGCCTTGGGAGCCATCCAGGCATGGTTATCAGGAAGAGAAAAGCTATTTCTGCTGGCTTGCAGGAATTGATGGCACCATTTAATGTCTTGTCTTTATATGCAAGTGTGTCTAACCCAGTTTCTCCACAGCTGCTGTGACGTAAATAAACTCAGTATTATCTCCATTTTACATTGTAGGGTGGAATATAAATAGTCCTGGGCATAATTCAGTGTTTAAGACATTGAGTACAATTCACCCATCGGGCTGCCGAACACAACGCAAAATATTTGACCCGCTCCAGGTATAGCAGGACAAAAATATTATCTATGATCTCCCAAAGTAGGACGGTATTTCTGGGAAAAAAATGTCATTGGGCTGATCATTTTTTTATCATTGTAAAATGAGACTTTGAGGACTCCTTTAGAACAGAACATCCCTACTACAGTGATCAGGAAATATTAGTATATGTTATACACGAAGAAGCCCTAAAATATCTACACTTGCTTTACAGAATTAGCTCCACTTGAATGGTAACTATGTATAAAATCCTGATTTTTTTTCTTTTCTGCACATCCTATTACCTAATCAGACAAAATCATTTGCTCCAGCTGAATTTACTAGAGGAAAAAATGTATCTCTTGGTACCTATAATTTTACTTCAGGCTTTCCCTCTTAAGGTAGTTGTGTTTCAGCTGCAGGCTGGAGTGAAACCCCGTCATTCCCAGGAAAACTCAATCCACCCTTAGAAATACCTAACCCAGGAAAGGAGATACAAATTGAGAGGGAGTTTTTTCACCTTAAATACAGCTTTGGGCAGCAAAACACCTCCTATTTTGTTTCAGCAATAAATCACTTTCCTGACTTGAGTTAGTAATGAGATTTTTAATCATGTGGATTGAACATATCCTGGAGTTAATAAAAAAGTATGGCTTCCTCTTTATCTCTAATAAAAGATTTGTACACTGCTCAAATGATCAGTATTACGTTTTTAAAGGACCTGAGATTGATGCTTTTCAATTCTCCTTCCTATTTTTCCAGGCTTTTATAATTCAGAGGTAATATAGGGAAGAGTTAATAATTCATGAGGTAATTTTAAGTCTTTTATTCAGAACCCTTTTGCCTATTGACTTAAGGATGTGCCATAAAATATCCAGGTATTACTATCCCAGCAATTTGCAGCTCTGCACAGATGAAATCTCTGAATTTATGCAAGTCAGGATTCGTGTTTAAGAATCAGAGCACATCATTCCAGCCTTGGAAGGGTACAGGAGGAGGAAATAGCTTTCCAGCGCTATTTAAACGAGAGTATTTCATGTCTTCACACAGTTCTGATTTTTCGCCCTTGTTTGCAGGTTTATTCTTGATGGAGTTATTTTTGCAGTTGCCAAGAGACAAAGGAGCTGGGGGAATATTTTAAAAAAGGTAAATTCTGCTGCACGAGTCCTGTGCTCCCACCTGCATGAGCTCTGAACCAAACCCTTCGCTCTGGGAGAGCTCAGCTGGACAAAAAACAGATCCTCACGACAACAACAACAACAACAAGAAAAATGGACATGTTTGAGATGAAAACATCAAAACTGGCTCCCAGTTAACACAGTCCAAGAATATCCCATGTCAGTCACTAACGGATGCAAAGCTGGTGCCGATGGGATGAGGCAGAGAGGGACAGCAGTGTCCCCTCAGCCGCTCTGGTCACAGAGCAGCCACCTCCAAATGCCACTCCAAGAGCTGACTAGAGAGTCCATCCAAAAATTCCGCAGAAAAGTGGCAGTTTTGGTTGTGCCTCTTGGTGGTTTGCAGTGAAGAATGGAAGTGAAAATGGGGCTTGGGGGTGCAGTATTTGGTTCTTGTAAAGTAATTTCTTTTATTAAAAAAAAAACCCTCCCTCTGTTATTTATTTTTTTATTTTAAATTTGTTATTTAATCTTCTTCTCTCAGAGTTGCTCATCAGACTGTGTTTGGTTACCTCCACAAAATACTGGATTAATAACAGCCAGGCTTCAATATAGAATTTGATATTGGGGAGGAATTCTTGGCTGGGAGGGTGGGCAGGCCCTGGCACAGGGTGCCCAGAGAAGCTGTGGCTGTCCCTGGATCCCTGGCAGTGCGCAAGGCCAGGCTGGACGGGGCTTGCGGCACTCTGGGACAGTGGGAGGTGTCCCTACCCATGCCAGGGGATGGGACTGGATGGGCTTTAAGGTCCTTTCCAGCCCAAACCATTCCATGATTCCATGATATTTGGTTAAGGCTTTTTTACCCACTTTAAAAAACCAAGGCATTTTTACCACTGTGTGTTCAACTGCCAGCTACTGCAAAGCAATCCCCTGTCTCCCACAAGATCTCAGGGAATGCTAACAACAGTAGAGAGTAATGAAAATTGATGCTAATTAATAATTCCACCTCTAACAAGGAAAACAGAGCTCGGGTGAGCACAGAGCCATCCCTTACTGTTGTGAGGAGTCAATAGCCCCACCTTTATTAGCATTTCCCTGCATGGACAACCAGGACATCCTGTGCCTGTTCCTCTAAATTTTTCAAATGGGACACAAGTTTTACCATCCCAAGGAAAATGGTGTCTTTACAAACTTCTAGTGACATCTGGATTATGTTTCATCTCTGTGCTCCATCCTCTGTTCGCCACCCAGTTCCCATCTCTGCTGCAGCCTCTCTGAACTCATCTTCTTGGTTTGACCTCACAGTCCCAAAAACTCCTGCCTGAAGTTTCCTGCCTCTCTTCTGCAGTTCCAAAAATGCAAATTGCTGTCAGGCTCTTCAGCTCCCTCTGAGAGACAGGCAGCATATGTCATGTGCATTATTCAGAGCTTTCCACGGCTGCTTTTCCGGGGAGGTTTAAAAAGGAACAGCAAACCGTGTGTCAAACCCAAACCCTTTGCCACAATCAAGATAATCATGAAGTGACATAAAGTCTAAAGCTGGACTAGCACAGGGGTTTATTTCTAATATAACGGCATAGGGATGCAATAAATTTAATACTTTTTAGCCAGACGGGACTGAAGGTGCACTTTACACAGCTGAGGTCTTTTGTAGATCAAACTCTGAGGAAACACTTCAAGAGGAACATGGAAAATGCAGTTTTTGTTATCCTGAGGACCAGGAAAACCACAGCAATGAAGCACAATGACAGGAGTTTCCTTTGCGTTCAGCTGAAAAATAAACACATTTTCCCTGTAATGAGCGGCCGTCAAAATCCTGAGACCGTCTCCAGGCTCTCCCACTCGAGAGAGGAACTGAGGAATTTCACACTGGGCACTCAGATTCTGGGAGCTACTGCCATTATTCCTCTTGGACACACAAGCATGTCTCTGTCCTCCTAAAAGAAATCTCCCGGGAAGACCCCAACCCACAGAAACATCCCAAAAAGACCCCTCCTTACAGGCTGCCCCGGATATTCTGTCCCCTGCATTTCCACACCAAACAGAGATAAATAAATTGTTTAGAATTATGCAAACCCATGGATATCATTCGGTACACAACAGCAAACAAGCTGTGGAAGTGGAAGGGTGAGGTCTGTGATCCTTGTTTATGTTCCCAAAGGTTCAGTTCCTATGCATTTGTTGAGCATTATTAGAAACAGCCCGGCCAACAAAGAAAACCTCAAATCCTGCCCTCACTAAGGTTTAAAAAAAAATCCCAAACCTTTGAGTGACTCCTAGCACTCAGCCTAGGAGTGCCTGCCAGGAAAAAGGGAATTTTGGAGATGGCATCTCATCAATTTTCTTCATTTGTGTCAGAAGTTGAGCAGCTGTCTCCTTACCAGACTGAAGTGCAGCCAAAAACCTTGTCAGGCAGCCGGAGAAAAAGCACTTCAGAGGAACTCATCTCCAAGACCCCAAGGGGTATCACATTTTGGAGCGGGCATGTGTTAATATTCCTACTCCGGTGTCAACTGGCAAAGTTCTGCAGCAGGAGGGGGGAAAAAAGGCTGCTTTGTTTGTTTACACTGCCTGCTCAGGGAAAGCAGGATGCCACACATACTCCAGCTCCTGAGTTGGTTTGTTTATTTACTTACGGACAGCAAAAGGATTTTAGCTTTATCTTCCCTTGAGCTGGTGAGGAAAGTGAAATAAGGTTCAGCTCCACGGATGCACCTGGACTTGCTGCTGAGCTCTGTTATTGCCAGCAGTGCAGGGATTTCAGCACGGGCTGAATGATCCCAGCGAGAGCCGTGCTTGAATCGGCTCCCAGCTCCAGCAGCCTCGGATTGTGAGAGACTGGGAAAACCCAGCTCTAAATTTGTGCCTTCTTTAGCGTGTGCCGGGCTGAGGATCCCTCAGGGCAACCCCCAGAGAAACTCTGTGCGCCCCAGCACCGCGGGTGTGACGAAGGAAGCGATCAAATTCCAGCAGTTATTGCGCCAGGAGCTTTGCCAAGCGGGATCCATCACCGTAAGGCACAGTTTGATCAAACTGGGGGGAGTTATTGATCTTAATGCAACCCAGAGCACGAGCCAGGGAAGGTCCTGGCATCCTCCTTTTGGCATCAGAATCCCAAATATCCACAGAGCACAGCAGGTACAGGGGTCTGACCTCTCCCGAGACATGTTTTGTGATCTCATTAACCTAAAAATTCACATTTTTCCCCTTTGTGTGTGACAGTTTCACTCCTGAAGCGGATCCCGCTCGGCAGGATCTGGGTGTTAGGAGGAGACAGCGGCACCCTGGGATTTGCTGCTCTCTCCATGTGGGATGGGGCTTCCTCAGACCCAGGAAGAGCAGGAAGAGTGGGCACCCGCAGCCATGGCAGGATATTGGTTCATTTGATTTTGATAGAAGGGTTTGTGTCGGAGGGGACCTTAAATCTCATCCAGTGCCACCCCTGGCCACAGGCAGGGACACTTTTCACTGTCCCAGGTTGCTCCAAGCCCCGTCCAACCTGGCCCGGTCCAAGGATCCCGGAGGATGAAGCTGTCAATAACCCACCGTACAGACAAAGGTGCCGTGTACAAGGTCAGAATTAAAATGAATAAATAAAGAAATAACCAAACATTCGAGATCCTCCTTCACCAACCATCTTCTCTCAGCCAGCTTTCCCCCAAAATGTTTATTTACTACACAGCCAGGCTCTTGGCAGCCTTCCCACTGCAAAATGTGCTTCCCAGATATTACAAAGTGAACTCCAAATGAAAGAGACTTTTTTGTTCTTAGGTCTCCCTTTCTTCCACACAGATATCACTTCAGAGCTGTGCCTTTAAGGCACAATTTTGCCCAGAATTTCTCAAATACTCACTTAAAGGGAGATGAGTCCACAGACCATTGCTAAAAATGAGATTTCGTACGTGGTCTTCAGCAAACTACTGGAAACACATATTTTTGCTTCCTCTATTTATCGAAGCAATACTTCCTTACTTTTCACAGGTCTAGAAATGCAGGGGGGGAAAAAAGTACATGAAAAATCACTGCTGTCGTTTTTTTAGCATGTTTAAATAATATTTTAAAAAATCCATTAAATAATGGACCAAGAAGATTTTGGCATTCAGGTATTGCATGGTGGAAAATAAGAATCTTTTAG
Source organism: Mystacornis crossleyi (assembly GCA_013400655.1). Taxonomy (NCBI): domain Eukaryota; kingdom Metazoa; phylum Chordata; class Aves; order Passeriformes; family Timaliidae; genus Mystacornis; species Mystacornis crossleyi. The sequence goes on from VYZQ01019313.1 coordinate 59,068, forward strand.
AGCTGGACAGAAAAAAAGCAAAGAACAGAAAATAACGGTGATGTGAGTGGATGATGCTTCCCTATTCAGCATGGAGTCAGCAGAGAATCATGGAATGCTTTGGGTTGGGAGGGACCTTAAAGCTCATCTCATTCCTGGGCATGGGCAGGGACACTTTCCATTATCCCAGCTGTCCAGCCTGGCCTTGGACACTTCCAGAGATGGATATAGAAATGTCTATCCAGCTATTTCTCACAGTGAAGTTCCAGTCACAGTCAAGACCTCTCAAAAACCCAGATATAAATGCAAACCAGTAAGAAAATAGTGTGGTTTAGCTCCTTTCCCTGCAGCCCAGCAGAGATTCCTGCTCAGCACTCGCAGACTGGACCGAGCACATCCCAGAGAGAGATAATCCCCGGCTCTCCGCAGATATTCCCGGGATGGAAGCGCCTGCTGACAAATTCCCGAGCTGCCAGTGTGCAGAAATTCAATAGCCTCCCAGCTGCACACTTGTGACTTGTGAAGGCAGGGAAATGTGGGGATTGGCAGCAGGCTCTGGCAGATGAGCTCATTTTACAGATGACACTGGAGATTCTGCCAGGCTGACGTTGAACTCTCCTCTTGCTTTTGTGTTGTTGTTGTCATTCCAAAGCTCCTTCTTGGAGCTCTCCTGGGCTCCCAGTGCCTGTTCTCCCGAGTCTCCTATTTACTTTTCTGACTCTGCAAAGTGCTGGGATTGCTCAGCTCAGTTCCCTCAGCTCTGCTTATATGGAATTGACATGGATCAGTGTTTGTTCTAGAAAAATTTCCCCTTTCTCTTAGGTACCCCTGTGCATTATCCCATAGATGTGTCCGAGTTCATTTCTCTGTTCCCAATAGCTTGGATTTCACCGCACGAGACCCCCTCCATAAATAGCTGAAATGACTGTGCCTTGACTCTTGGGATCTTCCAGACCACTTAGAGAGAAGGAAAAATTCCCTACCAAAGACAGAAGGATTGGGAATTGATGTCCAGTTCCAGCACTTAGTGCCGAGCTGGCCTGATTCCATCCAAAGCTGGGTGATGCGGGAGGCTCTCAAAAAAATCACAGGAATAGAATCCCAGCCTGCTTTGGGTTGGAAGGGACCTTAAAGATCATCTCATTTCACCTCCTGCCATGGCAGGAACACCTCCCACCATCCCAGGATGCTCCACGTCCCAATGTCCAACCTGGCCTTGGGCACTGCCAGGGATCCAGGGGCAGCCACAGCTTCTCTGGGAATTCCAGCCCA